>OX632363.1:38917492-38927492 GCA_951751655.1 Ophion costatus
TGTACGGATATAGGTGTATATAAGTATAGGGAAATATTTCAACGTTGCATGCAAGGGAGAAGAGAAAGAAAGAGAGAGAGAGAGAAAGATTGATTGAGTGATTGACAATCTTTCTTATGCTGTAATTAAGGGGTTACCCCCACTTCCAATTTTGAAAAAATCGATTTTTTTTGTTGCATTTTTTTGAAGTATAAGTATCTGAGAATATGTCCTGAAATTTTCAAGTCGATCCGAACAAAATTGACTGAGATATGAGCGTTGAAAGAGAAGAATCCGTGAATTGAAGAACTGAAATTGAAATTTTAAACGCGTTTTTCTCAAAATGGCATTTCTGAAGTCGGTGACCAAGATTACTCGAACACTAATGAACCGATCTTCTTGAAATTTTGCAGGCTTATTTAATACATAAAAATGTAGTCTTTAATCGTTCGATTTTTGTTTTCGAAAAAAAATGGCCGTTTTATAGCCAAAAAACGGCCGTTTTTTTTCGTTAAAATCGAACCATTAACTTTGACTGTCCGCCATTTTGTGAAAAATGAATATTTTTTAAAATCCTTCGATTAAAGACTAGTTTATACTTATATTTGACTAAATCCATCCGCATTTTTTTTTCAGATGATCCACTTCGCCGCAATGTTGGTCACCGCAAACCGTGTATATAAAAACATTATTTCATTGACGGCCATTTGCCACTAAACAATGTAATATTTTTCAATAAAAAAATTACTGAAAGTTCTTCAAGATGTGTTCTTTAAGATGGTATATTGATCGATTAAAAAAGTTTTGTAGTTTTCTTTAAAAAAATTCATGAAAAAGGCCTTTTTTTGCGCTACAAGTGGGGGTAACGCCTTACATACTCGGGCAAATACAAAGTTACAGTTGAACAACAAAAAGTATTAACAGGTATGAAAACTTCATGTACAACGAAAACAATTTTTTTCAAGCGATTAACGGAATGCGGTTTTTTATACAAAACAAGAATAATACAAATGTAAATAGAATTTAAAGAAATAAGGATTCAATATGAAAACAAAGATAATACAAAAATCAACAAAAATTAAAGGAATACGAATTCCGGATAAAAACAAGAATAATACAAAAAGTCAAGAAATAAAGATTCCATATGAAAACGAGGATGATACGAAAATAAACAGAAATTCAAGGATATTCGACATAAAAAAAAAATATCCTACGTATTATATGTAAAAATGGTCAGCGTGCCAGAATTCGCAATTTTATGTGTGTAACTAACAATTCGGGTAAGCGTGCCAAAATTCCCAATTTCAGGTATAGGTATAGTAATGTTTTGACAACCGAATAAAATGTGACGATATAAAAATAACGATGACCAAATGATTCGTCTTCCGACTTTATCGGAAAAGAATAATCCGCTATTGAAAAACAAAACAAAATACTGAGCTAGCTGCAAAAGGAACATTACAAACTGGCCCGAACAAACCAAACAAAAATAAACAGAAACTACAGAACCAAAAATTCGATCTAAAAATTAGAATAATCCAAAAATAAAGGGAAACTGAAGAAACAGGAATTTGATAAGAAAACAAAAATAATACAAAGATAAATAGAAATGAAAGGAATAAGAATTCGCTACAGAAACAATAATAATACGAAAAGGAAGCAGATATTCAAGTAATAAAGATTCGGTATAAAAACAAAAATGATCAATATAAGTTGCAATAAGATAGAAAATAAAATATAATAACAGGAAATGAAAATGTAACGAAAAAAAAAATTACGGCGACTCGAACGAAAGGAGCCCCCAGAAAGTCTTCGGGGAAGGATCGCAAGCCCTCAACAATGGTTTGGTATCGTAAGAAAAAATATATATATATATAAAAGTGTGGGTGTGTGTAAATTTAGAAAATATTCATATAAACGTACATGCATATATATATATATATATATATACACGTGTATGTGTTCGGACAGACAGTAATATTATACGAGAGTGGCCAGTGACAATTAGCTAACGAGCAGTTGACACAACTTATCAAATATTATCCGGCTCGCCCGGACGGTTGAATCCTCCTCGACCGCCGAGCAACCGAACGTCATATCCGACCCCCACTCGTTCGTTGAGTGGACTCGTTTAATTATACGTATACCGGTAGGTATGCATATAATACGCATGTATGGGCCACAAAACCAGAGGGATTTTCGCCAAGCGTTTATTTTTCATATACAAGGAGATATATGTATGTATATATATATATATATATATATATATATATATATATATATATATATATATATATATATATATATATATATATATATAAATATATATATATATTATCTATATCAATCTATATCTATATCTAGATATATTATCTATCTATCTATATCTATATATATATAGCGAGAGAGAGAGAGAGAGAGAGAGAGAGAGAGAGGTGGAGAAATAAAAGTTTCAGCCGTCAGTTCGCGTCAGGAGAGAACGACTGAAAAAATAAAAAAACAAAAACGATAGATCTCGTAACACCGTATATTCGAGTGAGGCTCAATTTCAGGCCAAACAAAACGGAGCATCTACGCCGAGCGAGGGCAATTTCGATGACGTCAGTGAGATACGTAATGTACGGGACGCGCGACACGAAAAGTTCGAGATAAAGAGGAGTGTCGGATCTGCGGGAGATACGAGAGGGTGCGATGACTGGGGGGGGGGGGAGGATATGGGCTGCGAAGGGAAAGGGTTGCGCGGGGGTGCGGAAGGATGATCAAGAACCGCGTGTGGCGGCGCGCAGATGAGAATGATATCCCCGTCCGCCAGCGAGACCCCGCCGGGCACCAGGGAGAGACGGAATTGGCAAGGGGTTATAACATAATTGTATTAGGCGCGAGAGCGGGAAAGAGGGAGAGAGAGAGAGAGGGCTCTTGTCTCTTTCTCTTCGTCTTTCTGCGTTCGCGCGAAGGGGAGCAAACCGTGAAATTAATGCCTTCGGCTTATCAGTGGCCTGACACTTTGCCCGGCGCTAAAAGTCCCACATCCGTATATGTATGTATATGGTCTGTACACCCCACTTCGCGATACATTGGCGTAGCCCCGAGGAATTGCCTTTTGTATGTATGCAAATCAATCCATCATGTGCATGTATGTATTGTGCAAAATATTATGTATATATATATATTTATTATATTATTATATATAATATATAATATAATATAATGTTATATAATATATAATATAATATTATAATACACCTTAGTCCAAAGTCTAAAGATTTCGAGTTATGCTAAGTTATAAATATATATATATATATATATATATATATATATATATATATATATATATATATACCTATACACAAAAGTGGTAAAAAAAAAACAATTTTTTCTTCGCGTTACTCAACGAAATATGTCACTACGTTATAAAAAAGTAATTCATAGAAAATTGGAGAGGTCTAAACATTTTTTTCAGGTAGTGCTCAAACGATTTTTAATTAATTTTTTTCCGATTTTTCGTCAATTTTTTTCTATATAGATAGATATATATATACATATAGAAAATATAATATTTTCTTCTCATATTGTTATAATATTTATTATATTATTTATATAGTATCAAATATTAAGTATATTAAGGATGTTGAGACCCAAATCGCAAATGATGCTAAAAATCTGAAAATTTGGTATGTTTTTGTATAAAGTATTTCAGAGGTCGTGTGAAAATTTCACGACAATTAGGAAGCTCGTTATTGAACAATTAACATTCACAAATTAAATGCTGTCTTATGGAAACTGATGTAACTTTGCAACAAGTTTTTTTTTTGACCTCTCAATTTTGTAACATCTACAATATACTGAAAGCAACGGAAACAAAACGAAGTTTATTGAGAAATTTGTTTTTATTTCTTTTAAAAATTGTTCTTAACAAAATGTGAATTTTTTAATAACGAGCTTCCTAATCGTCGTGAAATTTTAACACGACCTCTTAAATACTTCATAGAAAAACATACCAAATTTTCAGAATTTCCTCATCATTTTTTATTTCAACCCTTAAGAAGGTTGAAGTAATGATGATAGAATTCTGAACATTTTGTATGTTTTTACATGAAGTATTCAGGCGGTCGTGTAAAAATTTCATGACGATTAAGAAGCGAATTGTTTAATTGTTCAATAAAGTCAATAGTAATAATATTGACTTCATAATATAGTTCAATATAGTTCATATTCATTATAATATAGTTCATTATAATATATTTCAATATAATATTATAATATAGTTCAATAGTATAGTTCAATATATAGTTCAATAAAGTTCAATATAGTTCAATATAGTTCAATATATACTTCAATATAGTTCAATAACATAGTTCAATAAAGTCAAAGTAAAGTTCAATAATAATAAAGTCAAGGAATTGTTCAATAAAGATTATTTATTGAACAATTAACATTAACATGTTTCATAGGGACTCAACATCCTTAAGTATATTATTATATAGAAAATATAATAATCTATTTATCTCTATACATCCATACATATATATATATATATTATACACGCTATAGCGTTTGGAGCACACTTGGCGCGTCGTACGTTGCACGTCGTCCGCGCAACGGTGGTCACGCTCTTCTCAGCTGTTTTCTTTTTTGTTCCCCCTCGGCCGTAGCGCTCCTCCGCGACCACCGTCGAGCACCACGCGCAACCCTCGCCCTTTTCAGCCGCACATGGACGCATATTATATTACGCACATGGAGAACGAGAAAGACAAGAAAAAGTGAGGGAGAGAAAAGAAAAAATGTGGGAGAAGCCTATGCAGCAGAAGCGAGGGCGTTGGGGGGGGGGGGGGGGGAAGTTCGCAATCTGTGAATGAGCGAGACAGGGGCAGAGGGCCAACGAAATATCGAAATCAATGACGGACACTGCCCGTGTGTGCCAATGTGCGGTTGGGGGGGGGGGGGGGGAGGCTGCGTGGCGTCACGGATTCCAATGATAATTCCGATACTGAAACACGTGTGCGTCCGCTTGCGGCTATGGAGATGTAAAAAGCGAAATGTTCCACAGACGTATCTTATTTTTCGTTTATTTTTATTTCTTTTTTATAATAAAAATAAGACGATCAATACGTCGGAATGTCACGGTTCTCCGTCCGACTCTCGAACGTTTCAAGGGACACGCTAGAAGGACGCCAAAGACGCGAAACTATATTTAAAGTCTCGGGAGTAGAAGAACGGAAAAAAAGAATGGCCCTCTGAGCGGGGGATATTGCACGGCGATTCTCGAAGCGTCGCGGCTTCGTCTCTTCGGCGCTAATGGGCGAAGAATGCCCGGGAGAAAATTCGGTCGGTACTCGCCGCGGTGGCGATGTATTTAACCGCCGTTGCCGCTCTCGCGAGAAAGAATTGAACAACGACGAAAATAAAAGGAGAAAAGAGTGCCGCGGCCAACGGGACGAGCGGGCGCGAGAGAGAGAGAGAGAGAAAAAAGAATAACAAAACAAAACGGGCGAGAACGTTCGAGCGTAAATATTCGCCGAGAAAGAGTGAAACTTCGCGCACGCCCGACGATCTTGCCTTTTCTTAAATTGGAAACAAATGCGCCCGTTAAATTTACGACTGCGTGCCCGTAGTACAATTTACGTTTACACTCTGGCAAGAGACGAATAAATTTGTGTCATCTCGCTTCGAGTGTTGGTCGTCTGGTTTTTGGTCTTTTTTTTCGCTCGAAACTTTACGGATTTTTCAGTTTCGTCCCAAATTCCAAATAGGAATTTCCATATACAGACATACATACATGCATACATACATACATATATATATATATATCTTGTCCAGGATGTAATATATTTTTTAATTCTTAATTAATAGTTAAATTTGATAAATATCTAATCTTAATGTTATATTTAAGTTTTTATATATAATAAAATGATTATTAAAAATTTAGTCCGTCAAAATAGTCATATATTTATATTAAAACTATTTACTATTATAAATATATTGATATATTTAATAATGAAAATAAATCAACAATCTGACACCTAATTATAATTTTAATAATTGATATTAAACCTTAATAAATAAGCTAATATTTGTAATAGACATTTAAAGTTTATTAAATATTTAATTAACTATAATAAAAACTTAATTTTTCTTAATTAATTATTCTTTCCTATGATCATATATAATCAATAATTCTTCTTATAGAATCTATATATATATATATATATATATAAATTGATTTTTTAAAATGAAAATTTCAACTTGCTTTTTCTTCTTTTTATATTTTTTCTTTCTTTAAAAAAGATAATTGGAAAGCGAGAAAAAGGAACAATTATACCGTAAATGTGTGCCACGCAAATATATATTAGGGTGGTTAAAAAAAATCGATTTTTTTTCTCAACGGAAAAATAAAGTATGTTAAGAAAAAGAAAGTTTTGCAAAATTTGAGGGTTCTAAACAATTTTTTAGTTAGTGCTTAACCGCCTTTTTCATGTTTTTTTTTCATGATTATCAGAGTATTCATTTTTTTTATCTCGATGCAAAAAATGTTAGTGCGTGATCCAATTTAAGTCCCCATTTAATTTTTTCTGTAGCAATACGTAATTTTTCTTAAATTTTTTTTTACCATAATCACTTTGTATTTGCAGGTTAAGAGTCAATATAATGTAATTCGGTCGTGAAAATGATATCAACCGCTTGATGAACAAGAACACGGTGTTTGCATCACTAAACGACTAACAAGTATACGTATTTTTTTGGAGTAATATAGTTTTGGAGTAAGAAAATAAATAAAGAAAAAAATTGACGAAAAATCGAAAAAAAAATAAAAGTCGTTTGAGCACTACCTAAAAAAATGTTTAGACCTCTCAAATTTTTTATGAATTACTTTTTCATAGCGTAGTAACGTTTTCCGTTGAGTACCACAAAAAAAAATAATTTTTTGTTAACTTCCCCGATATATATATATTTCCTATCGACGTTACTTTTTGGGCCACCTCGTTATCTCGTATCCGAATCACCTCCATGTATCTTCTACAATATTATATCTTTTCGTGAGAAAAATGTTTTTCATTTTTTTTCCTGTAGCATAGATTTAAAAAAAATATTTATTCTCTATAGACTTTCTTCTTGAAAGTTTTTTTAATCAATTGAAACCAAGTTAACCCAAGGAGCCACGTACAGAAGCCATTTAGACTAATGTAAGTATCTTTTTTTATCATCTGAACTTTAGTGACTTCTCAAGTGATGCTCTCCAATTTAGTTTGAAACCATTTGAGAAAAATCTAATACATCTACGTTAGTGTTCAGTTGGTAATTTATTTATTGCTCACCAGTGCACTTTACGATGGGAACACGAGTGGACAAATCACAAGGAAAGTACATGCACTAACAAGAACAATTTGCAAAAGTACATTTTTGAAATTTATCTGTCTCTCATTTGTGCACGTCTGCGGAATTTTTTAACCTTTTATGTAGTGTTATATTTTTACATTGTATGTATAAAATATAATATTGTATCATTATAAATGTCATAATATACTGTCATCATAATATATTGTCATCATAATAAGCTTAGATATATATAATGTCATAATATATTGATATGATAATGTCATAATGTCATAATGTCATAATGTCATAATATCATAATGTCATGATGTCATAATATCATAATGTCATAATATCATAATAAGTTTAGATATAATGAATGTCATAATATATTGTCATCATATTGTCATCATAATAAGTTTAGATATAATAAATGTCATAATATATTGTCATCATACTGTCATCATAATAAGTTTAGATATATATAGGGTTTTTCGATTGGCGCGGGTAGATGTTGGCGGCCTGTGGCGGTCATGTTGTTTTGGTGGCGTCTGTCTAATCTGTTGTCGATTATCCAGTCACTGATGCCAAATCATCATGGCAAGTTACACGATTCAACAGTACGTCCAAATGATAAAACTTTATTATCAAAATGAGTGTTAGTTAGTGCAAACGTTGCGCGCGTTGCGCCCATTTTAGCGACGAGGCACGTTTTGCGATAAATGGTTATGTCAACAAGCAAAATTGCCGTTTATGGGACGACGCCAACGCACACGAGGTTCGCCAGGTGGCAATGCATCCACAAAAAGTGACTGTTTGCTGCGGATTTTGGGACGGCGGCGTCATCGGTCCGTACTTTTTTGAAAACGACGTTGGTGAGGCCGTCACCGTCAACGGCGAACGCGACAGAACGATGATAACCGATTTTGGCCCAAATTTAACGATATGGACGTAGATGACATGTGGTTCCAGCAGGACGGCGCTACGTGCCACACAGCGGACGCCACGAGACACATTCTGCATGAACGATTTGAGGGTATGGTTATCTCTCGCAGAGGTCACGTGAATTGACCGCCAAGATCGTGCGGTTTGACCCCGCTGGACTTTTTCTTGCGGGGTTTCTTGAAGTCGCGGGTCTATGCCAATAAGCCGCAATCGACCGATGCTCTTAAGGGGTTACCCCGACTTGCGATTTTGAAAAAATCGATTTTTTTTATTGTTTTTTTTTGAAGTATAAGTATCTGAGAATATGTCCTGAAAATTTCAAGTCGATCCGAACAAAATTGACTGAGATATGAGCGTTGAAAGAGAAGAATCCGTGAATTGAAGAACTGACAAATTGAAACTTTAAACGCGTTTTTCTCAAAATGGCATTTCTGAAGTCGGTGACCAAGATTACTCGAACACTAAGGAAACGATCTTCTTGAAATTTTGCAGGCTTATTTAATACATAAAAATGTAGTCTTTAATCGTTCGATTTTTTTTTCTCGAAAAAAATGGCCGTTTTATAGCCAAAAAACGGCCGTTTTTTTCGGTAAAATCGAACCATTAACTTTGACTGTCCGCCATTTTGTGAAAAATGAATATTTTTTAAAATCCTTCGATTAAAGACTAGTTTATACTTATATTTGACTAAATCCATCCGCATTTTTTTTTCAGATGATCCACTTCGCCGCAATGTTGGTCACCGCAAACCGTGTATATAAAAACATTATTTCATTGACGGCCATTTGCCACTAAACGATGTAATATTTTTCAATAAAAAAATTACTGAAAGTTCTTCAAGATGTGTTCTTTAAGATGGTATATTGATCGATTAAAAAAGTTTTGTAGTATTCTTAAAAAAAATTCATGAAAGCGGCCTTTTTTTGCGCTACAAGTGGGGGTAACGTCTTAAAGTCAACATAAGCCAGGCCATCGCTCGAATTCAGCCGGATCTATGCGGCAGAGTAATTGAAAATTGGACAACTCCGATCCGTGCCACCGTGAGAAGCCGCGGCGGACAATTCCACGATGTTATATTCCATACATAATGGCATACATAGGGCTTTGCCAAACTTTGCCAAACGACGTCAAATAGATAGATGAATGGCTCTCTTCTTCTCAAATTTTCTGATTTTGAGAAAAAGAATGTAGATTGGCTTATGATAACCCAATCTACATTTTTTTTCTCAAATTCGGAAAATTCGAGGAGAAGACAGCCGTTCGTCTATCTATTTGACTTCGTTTGGCAAAGTTTCGACGGGATCTGAAGAGCCGTTTCAGAGATTCGTGGGAATCTATAATCGTTCTACCATACCGACCGCGATAAGGTATCATTTCCTCTTAACACAATTATAAGCGAAAACTATATCTACACATGCAACTTTGGTGACGTGCTCGACTATCTATTATCCTGGAAAAAACGACTAACTATTGTAAAAATATTAACCGAATTAACTATATCGATACTATAAAGTCTTTCACAGTAGTTAACAGTTATTTCAGGGATACTAGATAAAAAAATACACTACGAAAACGGCATGATTAGATAGACGCTTATAGTTGTGTTAACCATATTATGATTGCGGTAGCACTAAGCTATATGAATGTTACTATTCCCACTTTTACCATGGGCATTTTTTTTATATTATAAATACTATGGACATTTTTCTCAGTGCAAGTTTGTACTATTTATATGGTTGACATTAACACTTGTTGAGTATAAACT
>OX632363.1:38932492-38972492 GCA_951751655.1 Ophion costatus
AATGGTATCGACAGGTCTCGGCGCGAGAGAGACCTGGCTGACAGTACGGTGCCTTCAACTCGTTTAATCTCCGGGCTAGATGAATACATATGTACGAACATACATACAGGGTTTTCATACATGTTACAGTTGAAACACGCTCTCAGTTTAAACGCGTTTTACTTAGTAAAAACTAGTTCTGACTGAACGCCTTCGTTACAACTACCTTTTTCTAGTGAATATTAGAATCTATTTTTTTAAACCTCGAAATTCCCAAAAAACCCAAACATTGACCTCATTCGTAAACAGTTTCAACTGATTTATTTCGCTGGAACGAGTTTTTCCTAGTGAAAACTAGAATTTATGTTTAGAAACGAAAAGAAATCCAAACTTTGACTTCATTCGAAAACAGTTTTTACTTATTCATTTCGTTGGAACTAGTTTTTCCTAGTAAAAACTAGAATTTATATTTAAAAATCCAAAAGATCCAAAGTTTGACCTCATTTGGAAACAGTTTTAACTGATTCATTTCGTTAGAACCAGCTTACTCTAGTGAACACTAGAATTTATTTTTAGAAACCCAAATTCCAAGTTTGACCTGATTCGAAGACAGTTTTGACAGATTCAGTTAGTTAGAACTAGCTCTTTCTAGGGAAAAGTAGAATTTATTTTTAGAAACCCAAAGCAACCCAAACTTTGACCTCATTCGAAAACAGTTTTACTTATTCATTTCGTTGGAACTAGTTTTTCCTAGTAAAAACTAGAATTTATATTTAAAAATCCAAAAGATCCAAAGTTTGACCTCATTTGGAAACAGTTTTAACTGATTTATCTCGTTAGAACTAGTTTACTCCAGTGAAAACTAGAATTTATTTTTAAAAACCCAAATTCCAACTTTGACCTGATTCGAAGACAGTTTTGGCAGATTCAGTTAGAACTAGCTCTTTCTAGGGAAAAGTAGAATTTATTTTTAGAAACCCAAAGCAACCCAAACTTTGACCTCATTTGAAAACAGTTTTTACTTATTCATTTCGTTGGAACTAGTGTTTCCTAGTAAAAACTAGAATTTATATTTAAAAATCCAAAAGATCCGAAGTTTGACCTCATTTGGAAACAGTTTTAACTGATTTATCTCGTTAGATCCAGCTTACTCTAGCGAAAACTAGAATTTATTTTTAGAAACCCAAATTCCAAGTTTGACCTGATTCGAAGACAGTTTTGACAGATTCAGTTAGTTAGAACTAGCTCTTTCTAGGGAAAAGTAGAATTTATTTTTAGAAACCCAAAGCAACCCAAACTTTGACCTCATTCGAAAACAGTTTTACTTATTCATTTCGTTGGAACTAGTTTTTCCTAGTAAAAACTAGAATTTATATTTAAAAATCCAAAAGATCCAAAGTTTGACCTCATTTGGAAACAGTTTTAACTGATTTATCTCGTTAGAACTAGTTTACTCCAGTGAAAACTAGAATTTATTTTAAAAAACCCAAATTCCAACTTTGACCTGATTCGAAGACAGTTTTGGCAGATTCAGTTAGAACTAGCTCTTTCTAGGGAAAAGTAGAATTTATTTTTAGAAACCCAAAGCAACCCAAACTTTGACCTCATTTGAAAACAGTTTTTACTTATTCATTTCGTTGGAACTAGTGTTTCCTAGTAAAAACTAGAATTTATATTTAAAAATCCAAAAGATCCGAAGTTTGACCTCATTTGGAAACAGTTTTAACTGATTTATCTCGTTAGATCCAGCTTACTCTAGCGAAAACTAGAATTTATTTTTAGAAACCCAAATTCCAACTTTGACCTGATTCGAAGACAGTTTTGACAGATTCAGTTAGTTAGAACTAGCTCTTTCTAGGGAAAAGTAGAATTTATTTTTAGAAACCCAAAGCAACCCAAACTTTGACCTCATTCGAAAACAGTTTTACTTATTCATTTCGTTGGAACTAGTTTTTCCTAGTAAAAACTAGAATTTATATTTAAAAATCCAAAAGATCCAAAGTTTGACCTCATTTGGAAACAGTTTTAACTGATTTATCTCGTTAGAACTAGTTTACTCCAGTGAAAACTAGAATTTATTTTTAAAAACCCAAATTCCAACTTTGACCTGATTCGAAGACAGTTTTGGCAGATTCAGTTAGAACTAGCTCTTTCTAGGGAAAAGTAGAATTTATTTTTAGAAACCCAAAGCAACCCAAACTTTGACCTCATTCGAAAACAGTTTTTACTTATTCATTTCGTTGGAACTAGTGTTTCCTAGTAAAAACTAGAATTTATATTTAAAAATCCAAAAGATCCGAAGTTTGACCTCATTTGGAAACAGTTTTAACTGATTTATCTCGTTAGAACCAGCTTACCCTAGCGAAAACTAGAATTTATTTTTAGAAACCCAAATTCCAACTTTGACCTGATTCGAAGACAGTTTTGACAGATTCAGTTAGTTAGAACTAGCTCTTTCTAGGGAAAACTAGAATTTATTTTCAGAAACTCGAAGAAACCCTAACCTTGACCACATTCGGAAACAGTTTTAACTTATTCGTTTCTTTGGAACGAGTTTCTCCCAGTGAAATCTAGAATTTGTATTTAAAAACCCAACAAATCCTAAATTTTGACCTCATTTGAATACACTTTTAACTGATTTATTTCGTTAGAACTAGCTTATTCTCGTAAAGACTAGAATTTATTTTTATAAACCCAATCAAACCCCAACTTTGACCGATTCGAAGGGGTTTTAACAGATTCAGTTCTGTTTAACAGATTCAGGGAAAACTAGAATTTATTTTCAGAAACCCGAAGAAACCCAAACGTTGACCTCATTCCGAAACAGTTTCAATTTATTCGTTTTGTTCGAACTCGTTTCTCCCAGTGAAATCTAGAATTTATATTCACTAACCCAAACTTTGACCTCATCCTGAAGCAATTTTAACTTATCCATTTCGATGGAACCAGCTTTTTCCTAGTGAAAACTAGAATTTACGTTCAGAAACCCAAAGAAATCCCAACTTTAACCTCATTTGCAGACATTTTTAACAGATTCATTTGGCTGGAAATTTTCTAGTGAAAACTAGAATTTTCGCTTGGAAACGCAATCAAACCCAAACTTTGATCTCATACGGGAACAGTTTTAACCAATTCGTTTCGTTAAAACTAGTATTTCCTCGTGAAAGCTAGGCTTTATGTTTAAAGACCCAAACTTTGACCTCATTCGAAAACTGTTTTAACGTTTTCATTTCGTCGTAACTAGTTTTTCCTAGTGAATACGAGTTTGTGGTGGTTAGTTTGGGTTTGGGTAAAGGCAGATGACTTCTTTAGAAAAATAACACAAAACCTCGGAAACCATCGGACTTTTACTAAACTGAAATTCCAGCATATAGGACATGATCTGACGTATCAACATTTGCAGGATTATCCATTCATAACAGGACACCCTGTATATATATATATATATATATATATATATACATACACATATATATATATATATATATATATATATATATATATATATACATGGATGGTTCGAAGGATGGCGATGATCGGGGAATTCAACGTACCCGAACACACACGCGGTCGTGCGACAGCCGCGCATAGGCAAAGCGTACTGTAAATTTACCGAGTCACCGTGCAGCCTCGTACATAGCCGAGGACTCGGGCCAGCAGGACACACAAGCGAGTCGACGGCGCTTCAGGAAACGACGCTGACTCGAGGGAACATAACGGCTCGCTGTGTTACAACAATGTACACGAACGTGTATGAACGTTTATACGTATGAATGTAGGCATTACGTGTTATACGTAGAGATGCGCGAGATCGGCCTGCGCGATCGTTCGAGCATCCGTGACGTTGCACAATTTTATTAAACTCTCACCGAGGCGGCCGTGTCGTTTTACGCGTCTACTGCTTTTTTCTTATTTTCTTTTCCTTTTTTTTTTTTTTTTTTTCGACGATGGGCCCATTGAATGCGAGAAAATATCTTGCGTTTCGTTTTATTGCGACGGACGCTGTACAGCTCGAAAGATATTGTGGGTTTGTGGCACGGCGAGGCGCGAGACACGCGCGAGCGATGGTGACCAAGAATTTCACGAAGTCGAGAAGGACAAAAAAAGGAGAGAATAAAGGACGGTTTTCGGTTGTTCGACGAGGAGCGCGCGGGGGTTGATTTGACGGTGGGAATAAGCGTGAGGATAGGAAGAAGTTTGTCGGTAAGGACAGTGCCGAATTAACGGTACCGAGCGATAATGATTGAGGGCGCTGTTCGGGCTTCGAATAAAAAAAATACGTTTTTTTTTAACTCGAAGATTCTATAGCGTAGGGTTTCGACTCAAATTTGCAACTAGGATTTTGTAAAAATTCCAAAAATTGACCGAGTTATGAGGATTTTTGTGAAGTATACAACTACGGCGAATCGGCCCATTGCGGTTTACCATTTTTCTTTTACGTTTTTCTCGAACACTGTTCTGTTTATCCGATTCACTTAAAATTCGGACTGACCATAGTGTATAACATTTTCTATCGTATGACCGGATGATTTTTTTCTTATATTCATCCATTTGTTAATAACAATTTCTTAAAGTTATTTTGCCCCCCGAAAATCGTACTTTTTTCCATTGCCATTTTTTTTGCCATTTTCGTAATTTACAAAATTTCGAAAAACTATTCGGTCGCACTCGAGTTTTATCATTAGACTGAAGGTACGTTGTTTATTGTGCATTTCAAACGAGCCTAGTTGCCAGAAGCAACTGCACCGATCTGCCTCACGGCAATGGCTGCACATTTTTTGAACAACAATAACTCCACTGTTTATCAATATATGTGTCGCAAAAAGAACTCACACTCCACAAGACTACGTATCAATGTGAAATCTTCGCCTTTCTCCCCTTAAGGGGAGAAAAAGGCTGGCAATGTGTGTATGGAAAATAAAAAAATCTGGTCAGAAGATTTTCTTGAAACTTAGTATTAATGCTTTTCAACACAATTAATAAAATACGTATTTCAGCGTTTTTCTAAATTCAACTCATAAACGAAAAGGGGTGGCAAAGTTTGTACGGAAAATTAAAAAAATTGGGTCAAATTTACTTGAAACTTTCATAGCAATAATACTCTTCAACACATCAAATCGTTAAATTCGAGGGTTTCAGCAATTGTTTATTTTTTTTTCAATTTCAAACGAAAGTATTCGATTTATGGTGCCTTTCCCCTGTACAATTTTTTCTGAATCTATTTATAGAGGGTCTTTGCTAATTTGTTTCACCTTCGAACCCTGTCCTAAGTGAGACATGATTTTTTTCGTTTTTTTACATACAATTGGTCAACGAAGTGCCTCTCGAGCTTCCAGTTAAAAAAATGTCTAAATATATGAAAAAATTCAACGCCTAATTATACTGAATGATTTCTATGGCACGTAGCATACCGTTGGAAAGGATATAAACTAGGGACCTTTTTTAAAACAAACCTATGTTCAAAATAGCTTTGAGTTTTATAACGAGTTTTATAACAAATTTCGAAGTTGACATTTTTTATACATTCACGCATTTTTAAGACTTTGGAAGCTCACGACTCATTTTCTTGGAAACAATTGTATCAAATAATGATTTATTCATAATAAACAAACATTGCACAATAAAACAAACGTTATTTCGTGCTATTACAACCACAAACAAAAAAGTTATGACGATTTAAAGCCAAAATTGTAGGCAATTAACGGGTTACCCCCACTTGCGATTTTGAAAAAATCGATTTTTTTTATTGCATTTTTTTGAAGTATAAGTATCTGAGAATATGTCCTGAAAATTTCAAGTCGATCCGAACAAAATTGACTGAGATATGAGCGTTGAAAGAGAAGAATCCGTGAATTGAAGAACTGAAATTGAAACTTTAAACGCGTTTTTCTCAAAATGGCATTTCTGAAGTCGGTGACCAAGATTACTCGAACACTAATGAACCGATCTTCTTGAAATTTTGCAGGCTTATTTAATACATAAAAATGTAGTCTTTAATCGTTCGATTTTTTTTTCGAAAAAAAATGGCCGTTTTGTAGCCAAAAAACGGCCGTTTTTTTTCGTTAAAATCGAACCATTAACTTTGACTGTCCGCCATTTTGTGAAAAATGAATATTTTTTAAAATCCTTCGACTAAAGACTAGTTTATACTTATATTTGACTAAATCCATCCGCATTTTTTTTTCCGATGATCCACTTCGCCGCAATGTTGGTCACCGCAAACCGTGTATATAAAAGCATTATTTCATTCTCGGCCATTTGCCACTAAACGATGTAATATTTTTCAATAAAAAAATTACTGAAAGTTCTTCAAGATGTGTTCTTTAAGATGGTATATTGATCGATTAAAAAAGTTTTGTAGTTTTCTTGAAAAAAAATTCATGAAAAAGGCCTTTTTTTGCGCTACAAGTGGGGATAACCCGTTAACAAAAAGCCAAAAAAAAAATCATATCTTAATTACCGTGACGCTTAGGACATAGGGTCCAAGGGTAAAAAAAAGTAGCAAATGACGCTCCCGGCCCCCGAAAAAATCGCATCATGTGCGGAAGCCCCTGTATGTCTAAATACTAAAAAAAAAAAAAAAACAAATATCCTACCGACGAAGCAACAATCAAGCCCGCAAACACCCAAACCTGCGCTGCACTTGCGCAGTCACGAATTGCATCGCATGCCGCAAATAATCGTGAGACCCATTCCCATCGTGATACTGTATCCCACAAGTGTAAGCGCACACGTACGGGAGGCAGACGGCCGTGGCAAGTAGATAGTCGGCCATACGTACAGACGTAACTCACCGTCGTTTCGCCGGCCGACCGCGCATGCAGTTCCCCGTGCAACCGTTCGCTCAATGGTCCTCGGTTGCCTATTGATACAAATATAAATACCCGCCCACACACTCATAAAGACCCATGGTACATATTGACACATAGACTGGCTGCTTTTGCCACTTTTCTACATCCACACGTACACATGGATCGCCAGACACGTATACTCGAAGATTGAGTAGAGAAAGCCGCGATCTCCGTATAGAGAGATGAGCAAAGGATCCGTAGGAGCCCGCGAGGCTGCTCGGATCGCAAAGAGGAGCTCGGGGGAGCTCAATAGGAGCGCGTACATCCCAAACTGCGGTGCCCTCGTTCGATCATTTCGCTCGAGCGTCGTCATCAGAAAAAAATATTACACACAGAAATACATACATACATATATACATATATATATATATGTATATATATATATATATATATATATATATATATATATATATATATATATATATATATATATATATATATATATAATGTTTCGATACGGTAAAGTACCAATAGCGCGACGCCGAGTACTTACGATCGAAATAATATGAAACGCCGAATAAATCTCCGGAAGAAAGAACGGCTGTGCGACGGAGAGGAGCGAGTAAGAAAGCGACAGAGAGAGAGAGAGAGAAACTTCGAGGACCCTTTGAGTGTATATATAGTACGTATACGCAGTCGAGGTAAATCGGAGGACTATAACCAACGGGAGAGGACGATGAGGAGGTGGAATAAGAAGACCGAAGAATAGGTCGTAGTAAATCTATAGTGTGTGTGTATGTGTATATATATGTATGCATATGCACAAGGCAGAAGCCCCAGAAGAGATAAAGAGAGAGCAAAAACAAAAAAGAGGACAAAGAAAAACAAAAAGAAGAGAAAGAGAGAGAGAGAGAGAGAAAGGATCGACATAAGATCCTCGAGAATCGAGGGCATTAGCATAAGCCCAAGCGGGCGAGCTCAGCGATCGCGCACTAACCGCGAGCAGCTCGCGCGAGAGAAAGAAAGGCGGATGGAAAGTCCAGCTCGAAGAAAAGAAAAAAAGAGCGAGAGGGAGCGAAAGAAAGAAAGAGATAAAACGGCTGCGTTCGTAAGGTTCTGCATGTGTGTTTGAGAGAGAGAGAGAGAGAGAGAGAGAGAGAGAGAGAGAAAGAGCCGAGGAACACACTGTACGTACGAACCAGCCATATAGCACGAAAATAAATAGCCTCTCTCTGCGAATGGCGAGAGAGGTTCGTGGATCGGCATATATATATATATATATATATATATATATATATATATATATATATATATATATATATATACATACATACATACATACATATATATATATATATATATATATATATATATATATATATATATATATATATATATATATATATATATATATATATATATATAGAGAGAGAGAGAGAGAGAGAGAATCGTCGCGACGTATATACATGTATGTATAGCGCAACATACATCTTCAATGCACGTGTGTGTGTGCGTGGGTGGGTGTGAGGTATGCGCGCCGGGCCATCGCCGTACCATATCCAACAGGGGTTGCTAACTCGACGCAGCACGTGAAATGTCGCCTCCGAAGCAGGACCCGGAGTGGGTTAGAAGGGGTGCACGGTGGGCTGAGCGGGTGGCGGGCGGTGAAGGGCCGAGGAAACATTGGAGGGAGTGGGTACAGATGGGCCACCAAAGATAGCCTCTTAGCTCCCAGAACGCTTGGACAGGACGCGCTTGTCATCGGATGTACCGTTCGCGAGAGATATTAGATATACGAAGCGGAGTTTGCGTGGCGATATATATATATATATATATATATATATATGTGTGTGTGTGTGTGTTTTGGATTGAGGCAAGAGATACAAGGGCCTATTGTCTCGCAAAGGCGCGAAAATCGGCCGACGAAATCCCATAGCCAGCAGCGCATCCATCGCAATCGGAATGACAACGACATCAATGACGAAGATCAGGATTCAACCGAGCATTTTGGGATCTTATCAACGGCCACAATAAAGACAAACGACGTTTACCAGAGTCTGGGGAGGACTTCGTTTGGGTTTGGTTGGTACGTCAAGTTTCGTCGTATCTCTTCTGGTAACGTCCAGTCGGACGCTACCGGAAGAACCCAACGAAAACAAACGAAGACGCCTACAGAGTCTGCGAACGACTTCGTTTGGGGTTGTTCGGGTTCGTCTGGTAACGTCGGAGCTGTTGCCAGAAGAGATACGATGGAACTTTTGGTAAATTCCGTCGCGATTCTGGGGATTTCTGGGGTGTTGGTCCCAGCTCCAGTTCCGTAGTTGAGAAATTATTAGAGTCGAAATGGGATGGAGATTCTAGCAACTACGAGGTCTAGGGACTAATGACGCGTTAGCGAGGCTATAGGGGATTTGGTTTCTTTGTTAAAATTTTGTTCGAATTCTCGATAAAGCTGATCAAAGTTACTAGAATAGCGTTCGCGTCTCTAGTAATTTCTAGTGACTTGGTCGGAGGTCTCGTTTCCAATGAGGCGAGCTCGAAATGAGGTGGTCTTTTTAGTTACTTTGTCGAAACTCGTACCGAATTCACGGCGAAGCAGGCAAAAGTTACCAGGAAGGGTATCTCCAGTAATTTTTAGGGACTTGGCCCAAGTTCTAGTCTCCAGCTACGCGTGCCTGAAAATTCTACAGTATTCCTAGGTATTTTTTATCAACTTGTTCCAAATTTTCGGTGCTATGTATTAGGACGTGTTCCACTCGGTGCGAGTAAATCGGCAAGAAGATCGGTACGACGATCGGCAAGAAGATCGGTACGACGATCGGCGAGATGATCGGCAAGCAGATCGGTAATACGACCGGCTAAAAGATCGATAGTATGATCGGCAAGCAGATCGGTTATACGATCCGCAAGATAATCGGTAATACTATCGGCCAAGAGATCGGTAATACGATCGGCAAGAAGATCGGCAACACAATCGGCGAGAAGATCCGTAATACTACTGGTAAGAAGATCTGTCAGACGATCGGCAAGAAAATCGGCAAGAAAATCGGCAAGAAAATCGGCGAGAAAATCGGCAAGAAAATCGGCAAGAAAATCGGCAAGAAAATCGGCGAGAAAATCGGCAAGAAAATCGGCAAGAAAATCGGCAAGAAAATCGGCACGAAAATCGGCAAGAAAATCGGCACGAAAATCGGCATAAAAATCGGCAAGAAAATCGGCAAAAAATCGGCAAGAAAATCGGCAAAAAGATCGGTTAAAGAATCGGTTTGAAATCGGCATTCGACTTACCGGTGGTGAAGAGTACGATGGCCTTGAGGCAGCTGTATTCCGCCGGATCGACTTGCAACGCTTTGAGCTTTTCCACTTGTTCCTGGAAGATCCTGATGTGATCCATGAAGGCGACGACGCGATCGGCGGCCATGGGGGACGCGTGAAGACCCGCGGCGGCGAGCAACGGCGCCACGTGTAACGGCATCGAGCACTGGCTCGCGTTCAGTACGAAGAGTTCGCTCCAGACTAGCCTGAGCAATGCAACCTGATCGGTAACTTGTAGATCGGGAAAGAAGGGTATGTTGCGGGCCCACTCGACCGCCGAGAATAGGAGCCTCGCTGCGAGCTCGCAAATATTGTCGATGCCCATTATGTTGTTCGGCTGCATGCACTGGCCGTAACGCGCGGTCGGATAGGGCTCCGCCCTCACCAATAGATTTATATAAGACGACAGATAGGACGAGTGTCCGTTCAGACTCGCGCACGCCACTACATCACCGTTCGTCAACGAAAATTGTCCCGGAAGTCCCGGTAACGAAGGCTGCGAAGGTGGCACCCGTCCTCTCTGGACCGCTGAAACAAAACGAAACGAACGACGTTCGACTATTTTATTCTTTCGAATTCTTTGCACCGTGCGCAATGCACATACTATGTTCCAATATTGAAATTGGGCTTGTTCACTGGCAACATTTGCATCGTATAATAGTGTGATTTTAACTATTCGATATATTTATATATATATTCAGTTTTTCAACTAATTACCATATCTAAAATTCTTCAATTTATTTATATATTTACTAGTTATATTTATATATTTATTTATATTATTAATATATATATAATGTATATAATATATTAATTAATATATTAATATATATATTTATTTATATTTATTTATATATATTTATATTTATATATTTACTAGTTATTTATGTACATTCGGTTTTTCAATATAAGTATATTTACTATTTTTAAATTCATTAATACATTCATATTTATTTAAGTTTGTGATGTATATATTAACATTCTTTAAATTTATTTGTATGTTTACAATTTCATGGATTCATTTATACATATATATTCAATGCTTCAATTTATTGATATATCTACCATTTTTCAATCCATTTATATACATTCAATTTTACTATTAATCGATATATTTACACTTTTTATATTTATTTATATATTTACAATTTTTTACATTTAATTATATGTATTCGATTTTTTTAGTTCATTTACATATATTTTACTTTTTCAATTTATCAATGTATTTATATTTTTGCAATTTATTTTTATATTGATCATTTTTCAACTCATTCATATACATTCAATTAACAAATGCACATTTACCATGTTTCCCATTTATTTGTATATCTCGAACCAACGTCTTTTTTCCTCTCACTGCCACTTTCAATTTTTTATCCCCTACAAACTATACGGGTCTTTATAGCCGACCGCATACAACCGTTGCAGTTCATCGTTATCGCCCATTGGATTTTAGCACCGTCGCGTGCAAAAGGGACAGCGTAACCTGCGAATTATCGACGATAAAAAAAAAACGATGGGAGATTAAAAAAAAGAGAACCCCAGCATCTCGTCGATCTCACGTCACGATTTATTCACTCCGAATGTCGAACCTTGCCCGCGTCATATTTTGCCCTTCGTCGTATCGCCTACAACGCAAATTACCTCGAACGCGCAGTGTGACTCGTTCCTTTTTTTTTTCTTCTTTATTCTCATTGCCTTTTAACCCGCGATCAAAAGTGCGCCCGTGAGAGGTGAAAAGCTTGAGAGGCTCTTTTTAGTAGCTGATAATTTAATGTTCTCGCGCGAGTATCGCCGCGAGACGGAGCGCAAAAATACTCCTCGGTAAATTATGAAACGTTAGAAAGTTTAACGTTCCATTTTATATACTTTAATAAAATGTATGAAAGCACGATAATATGTGTGAGTATATATATATATATATATATATATATATATATATATATATATATATATATATATATATCCAGATATATATAGAGAGAGAGAAGTTGTGCTTTGCTGTGCTGCCCATCCACAGAAAAAAGTAGGTACTCAATTATGCTGCAAATGCCATACCTATTCAGGTATCTATATATGGATTTAAATAGATTTAAATGCCTTTTCTTTTATATATATATATTTGTATATAGAGATATATACGGGATATTCCATTTCACCCAGCCCGTGACCCCGACCATTTTTTATTCTCCTGATTTTTTTTGTAAAATTGTACCCCATGAACGGACTATCCACACAAATTTTTAGATTTTTATCTCTTCTTTCAGGAGTTACAATTTTCCAAAAAATGTCATTTTCGGAGGGTTTGAAAACGTTCCAACACTGATAACTCCTGAACTAATCGAGATATCGACAAATGTCGATATATAACTTCTTTTTACTTTGAAGCATACTTTCGTTAAAAAATACGAAAAAAATTATCAATGATCAATGTCAACGTTTTATTGCTTCTCAAGTGAAAACTATTTTTTTAAAAGATGATAGACATTTTTTATTATTTTCGAAAAATTCTCTAAAATAGAGCGACTCATTCTATGATTTTTAAGACCAGTCTCATCGTGGGCCCATTTTTCCTTCTATTCTTTTCGAATAGATCATATTTTTTTGAGAATACTTTTATCATTTTGATCTCCAATAATGCTATTAATGATTTCCAATGCGGCTTCGACAGGCCTGAAACGATTAATTTTTTAGTTATGCTGAATTTAACGAAAAAAAATCTTATCCAAAATGATTTTTTTCGTTACATATATATATATATATATATATATGTTGGAATGCAGGGATGGAGCAGAGGAGCCATAATACTTGGGCCCAGTGAGTACACGGGGTCGCGTCTTGAGGTCCCGATCTCGGCACACTATACGTATAGTTCATTACGTACACGTTTATACACAAGGTTCGCGGTTCTTCTCTCGGTCTCGCTCGCCACGTCGAGAGAAGAGATCGCGCGCGCACGGTGGTGGGCACCCCGCTGTGAAACGCCTGAATTCCAACCTCCGGCCCGTACCTAACGAACGAACGAATGGACGGACGGTCGGACGGACGGACAGACGGGGCTTGCAGAGGATGGACGGCTTCCACTTTCTCTCTCTCTCTCTCTCTCTCTCCCTCTCTCTCTCTCCCTCTCTCTCTCTCTCTCTCTCTCTCTCTCTCTCTCTCTCTCTCTCTCTCTCTCTCTCTCTCTCTTCTATCTACATTCGCGAAGCGTTCCCTCGCAACTTTAACGAACCGTTGGTATATGTATTATCTGCGTATAACCGCGTTGAACGATACGCGGAATCGCGAGAGGGGAGAACCCTGCTCTCCCGACATTATTATCACCCTCGACAGCAAACGGCGAAAGCGCGAGAGCGCTCCTATGGGAGACTCGATGAGCGGAAGGGAGGGCGGGAGGGAGAGGGTGTGTGTGTGTGTACGAGAGAGAGAGAGAGAGAGAAAGAATTTATTTATTTTGATTAATTTTATTTATTAATATTTAACAAAAATAAATGCGTAAGTGAAAGATCTTTTTATTATAAAGTATTGCTTTCTTTTTAATTTTCTGAGATTCAGAAGCAGTACTTTAGTTTTTCGAAACAAAACAGTAAATATTTTGTACAAAAAATGCACTTATGAGATGGGAATAGTGAGTCGGTTTTATAATAAATATTGCACTTGAAATATCTATTGCACTTGAAATAAATATTGCACTTGAAATATTGCACTCAAATATTGCACTTGAAATAAATATTGCACTTGAAATATTGCACTTGAAATAAATATTGCACTTGAAATAAATATTGCACTTGAAATATCAATTTGGACAATTAATTAGTTCGAAAGAATCGATTTAAAAAATCGATTATTGGTCGGACAAGAATCGATTCTTGTAACAATCGATTCTCACATTCCTAGATTTGTGAATGATTAAACTTGTTGAGATGAAAATAGAGCAAGTTTAATAATTCTTGAATCATTAAACTTGCTGAAAATGAAAATCATTTTTCTACCTTTCTCAAATTCAGCGTTCACTATCCGCCTCGAGCTAACTTCCCATTATGCACCCCCCCCCCCCGCCCCATCTCGCTTTTTTCGTAATTCAAGTTCATCCCAAGGCCACGATAAGTCACCGGTTTCGTTTTGAGGAGCAAAACGGAAGCGGTTCCATTTCGAAGGACGAAACGAAAGAGAGAAAGGCCTTAAAGAAAAAAAAAACCGCGTTTTTGTATACTCGAACAAACCCAATGCCGCTGACAGGCGCCTAAAATAAGAACACGTTGATTTCATGACCAAAAAAACCGAAATACACTAACGCAGCCTTCAAAAAAAGAAAAACGATCCGTGTTTTTATTTTATAGTCAAACGAACCCAATCACGCTGACGCGTCCTAAAAATGAATGAAAACCGCATTGTTTTTATGCCCAAGCAATCACAATCACGCAAACGCGTCCTTGAAGGAAGAAGGCCGGGTTTGTTTTCATACCCAAAAAAAACCTCATCGCGTTGACTCGTCCTTTGGAGAAAAAAAACACTTGCATTGTTTTCATAAACAAAAAAAAAAACCCACTCGCGCTGACGCGGCCTCAGAGAGAAAAAAAAGAAACCAATCTGCGTCGATCGAAACGCAGATCTGGATGAAGCGTCTAATTTCTAGTTACTAGGTCACTAGGTGTATGCAGGGTGCTCAGTTATGAATGGATAATCCTGCAACTGTCGATGGGTCAGATCATGTCCTACTATATGCTGAAATTTCAGTTTAGTAAAAGTCCCACGGTCTGCGAGATAAAAATAATCTGCTTTTGATTTTTCGAATTCCATTTTTACAAATGATAGCTTCGTTTACGCGGTTTTTGAAAAAAATACTCTTGGCTGTTTGTTTTATCCAGAAAAGTCTTCTTTTCAACCTTAAGGCGAGATTCTACTTTGAAACTTTGAAAAGGCTAAATTGGATGGAAACACCCACCTGGAACACGTCGAAGGCATATTATATGGCCCAGGCATCGCTGATTGAGGGTAAGATAATTTTTTCTACGATTTATCACTCACCAAAACTTTAAACGCGTTTTTCTCGAAACGACATTTTCAAGTACCGTGGTCGTGATAACTCAAAAAGTACTGAACCGATCCTTATGAAATTTGGAACACATATTCTATATGTGTGTACCAACCGACCTAACTACAATCAACTTAAAATTTTGATTAGAACTATTTTTTTATTGCAAAAAAAGACCCAAAAAAACGCATTTTTTTCGTATTTTAGCCGCCATTTTGTTAATTTTGCACGTATATAAAATATTCTAGTTAGGTCGGTTCCTGAAGACATACTGAACATGAAACTATTTGATTTTTTTGTTTCAGACCATCCGTCGGGAAGATTTCACGACCACGGCAACGGTACCTGCTTTTCGAGGCGTTGGCTTTAAACATATTTTACGCGTACAAAAAATGAATAAAATACATCTAAAAAATTTTTTTTATGTACTTAAAGAGTGTATTTATTGAACAGTTTAAACCCCATATCGATATCTTTAATAGTATTCTCAGAAAAAATTCACGAAAATAGCGTTTTTTTCATGGTTTCAAAGTAGAATCCCGCCTTAAATGTTAAGGAGACTTTATGAAAAAAGATGCTATGCAGAATTTTCATACAAACCAATTCGAACATTTGACTTTGACAGCCTGCGGTGTATGCATATCGTGTCAATTATCGTGCCGATTTTAAGAGTTGCTCAGTTATTGTCGATTCGTATCATTTGTGCAAATGGCATGCGAAAATCCAAAAGCAGATGATTTATAAAAAATAACACAAAGCCCGAAATCTCGAAAATCGTGGGATTTTTACGAAACTTAAAATCCAGCATATAGTAGGGCATGATCTTACCTATCGACAATTACACGATTATCCATTCATAGCAGGACACCCTGTTACATATACATACAGGATGTTAGGAAGGTCGATGCGAACCCTTAACGGGGTGATAGGTCACCTCCTTAGGGACATACCTAACCTACGTTACCTTAGTCCAAATTCTAAGGATTTCGAGTTATCATGCTAAGTACGATTTGTGTAAAATTTCCCAAAATTAAGTACAAACTCGTTCACCTTTTATGTTAATGCTATTTTCCTTAAAATACCATTGACACTTATGCTCAAAATAGCACTCTTATGTGCTATTTTACATATTTGACACTTATGCTTAAAAGACACTTAAAATTGCATTGCCACAAAAATACCTCTCAAGGGGTTACCCCCACTTGCGATTTTGAAAAAATCGATTTTTTTTAATTGCACGTTTTTGAAGTATAAGTATCTGAGAATATGTCCTGAAAATTTCAAGTCGATCCAAACAAAATTGACTGAGATGTGAGCGTTGAAAGAGAAGAATCCGTTGTGTAAACGACCGGCTAGTCTGCCGTCTGGCGCGCGTTTTTCTCAAAATGGCATTTCTGAAGTCGGTGACCGAGATTACTCGAACACTAATGAACCGATCTTCTTGAAATTTTGCAGGCTTATTTAATACATAAAAATGTAGTCTTTAATCGTTCGATTTTTTTTTTCGAAAAAAAATGGCTGTTTTATAGCCAAAAAACGGCCGTTTTTTTCGTTAAAATCGAACCATTAACTTTGACTGTCCGCCATTTTGTGAAAAATGAATATTTTTTAAAATCCTTCGATTAAAGACTAGTTTATACTTATATTTGACTAAATCCATCCGCATTTTTTTTTCCGATGATCCACTTCGCCGCAATGTTGGTCACCGCAAACCGTGTATATAAAAACATTATTTCATTGATGGCCATTTGCCACTAAACAATGTAATATTTTTCAATAAAAAAATTACTGAAAGTTCTTCAAGATGTGTTCTTTAAGATGGTATATTGATCGATTAAAAAAGTTTTGTAGTTTTCTTTAAAAAAATTCATGAAAAAGGCCTTCTTTTTGCGCTACAAGTGGGGGTAACGCCTTAATGTATTTTTATTTCTTGACAAGTGTTCAATTATTCAACACGTCCCATTTACTTATACATTATCAGATGATTGTATTGGTGTTTGTCGCTTGAATACACATTAACTTAAGACGCAAATAAGTTTTTAGTCACCAATTATTGTCTGTTTGAATATTATGAACGAGTTAGTACCTAATTTCGGGAAATTTTCCGAAAATCATCTTTACCATGATAACTTGAAATCCTCAGACTTTGGACTCTCACCCCCTTAGGCTTTGCAACGACATCCTTAACACCCTGTATATATATATATATATATATATATATATATATATATATATATATATATATAGTTTTTGTATATAGTTGTATGTTAGTGTGCGGGTGAGTTTACATACACACATACACATACCAAAAAACGTAAACGCATATAGACCTTACTAGTGAGTACTACAAACGTGAGAAGACTGTCGTTTCTCTTCAGCAAGAAGATGGATGATGTTACGTCGTATACATCGTCTTTCTCCTCTTCATGTTCCATCCTCTGTTAACCCGCGGCAAAGAATTAAGTACCTTAGGCACACACGTGCACTCCTGCATATATATATATATATATATTTGTATATAAATATAAATAAATAAATAAATAAATAAATATATATATATATATATATATATATATATATATATATATATATATATATATATATATATATATATATATATATTTATGGTAGGTATAAACTAGAGAGCGGAGTTAGCCTCGCCAATGTTCACGTAGTCTACGTCGAGGCTCGCTTTTCCTTCTTATCGCTTATCTCCTGTAGCCCGCTTGGGCACAATACGAATAATATACGCTATAATAATGCGCGCACGTCCCGCCAAACAATGAACGGGGGTCGAGCCATAGGGAAAACGCATGACAGGCTTGGAGCAACAATCGCGATCAAAGTGCGCGCGCGCGCGTGCTCGGTTTTATTATAGACTTCTGAAGATGAAGAACGCTGTGTGTGGGGATGTGCATAGGTCGTAGGTGCATACGAGTCAGGCACTGGACGCGTTTAAGAAAAGTACGTACGTTGGCAAAATTGCAGCGGAGCTGAGGAGCAGCACGTTGGCGTTTAATCGTCAGGTGGATTTAAAAAAATCGTATCAGCACGTCCAGCTCTTTTGGGAACCATCGTTATATTTTTTTTCCCCCCGATGTATCGTTGGTTCTGGGGAACCTACCTTGGGATGACACGTGGTGCTGAATCGATACTTTTACGGTGACTTTTACCTATATTTGTTGGTACAATGGTTTCTACCAATGCGATGAAAATTTCGATTTTATTTCATATCTCTAGCATAAAATACTAAAAATAATCCTGAAAGTTTTCAATAATTTTTTACAGGAATTACATTTTTTACTTCGTGAATTTAATTTGTTACTTTATGAATTTAATTTTTTGCTTTCTGAATTTAATTTTTTACTTTTTGAATTTAATTTTTTATTTTCTGAATTTAGTTTTTTACTTTTTGAATTTAATTTTTTACTTTTTGAATTTAATTTTTTACTTTTTGAATTTAATTTTTTACTTTTTGAATTTAGTTTTTTACTTTCTGAATTTAGTTTTTTACTTTTTGAATTTAATTTTTTACTTTCTGAAGTTAATTTTTTACTTTCTGAATTTAATTATTTACTTTCTGGATTTAATTTTTTTACTTTCTGAATATAAATATTGCAGACACATTAAGAAATGTTTCATGTGTATCCCGGATTTTGTTCAACAAAAACCGACCGAAGGGTTGTTAAGGGCAGGTGGATGAAGTTCTATGCGGGTCAAATTGACCCAGTGTGTTAAAGCCGTGGCCGAATATAAGTGTGTCAAGGAAGGGTTGAGTGGTCTTCTCACTTTAGACGTTAAAAAAGGCTATTTTCATGATTTTTTTTATTGGTTTCTATTATAGATATTGATATAAAAGTTGTTACACTTAATAAATACACTTTCGAAATACAAAAAAAATGTTTTTTTTATGTATTTATGTAACGCAAACAAACTTTGAACGCGTTTTTCTCGAAACAACGTTTTTGGACGGCTTGTTAATAAAATCTTCGAAACTACTAAACCGATCCTTGTGAAATTTTAACCACATGTTCTTTATAACTATAGGTATAGCGCATATCAAGGATTTTTTTTTAATTTTCATGTTTGCTATTTTTTTTGCCAAAAACGGTGAAAAAAACACGTCTTTTGTTTGTTTTTTTCGATAAATGTCCTCCATTTTGTTATTCTTGCATATATAAAAAATCGTACGATATGCGCTATAGCCATTAACATGCTGAATCTAGAACAGTTTGATTTTTTTGTTTCGAATGATCCATCTCCGAGATTTCATCAACAGCGAAGACGTACATTTTTTTAGGATATTCGTTTAACTACCATTTTCGTCTATAAATAGTGACCTAAATAAAGAATTAAAAAAAAATGTATTTCGAAAGTGTATTCATTAAGTGTAACAACTTTTATATCAATGTCGATAATATTAGGCGTAGTAAAAAGAAATCCATTATTTTTGCATGAAATTGAAGACAAAAATAATGGATTTCTTTTTGCTCCCTATCAAAAGAAAACCTACAAACCTTTTGCCTATTAACCTACCAAACCTATCAAAAAAATGCATAAAAAAAGCCTTTTTTACCATCGTAACTGAGAAGACCCCTTAATATCCGATAGTGGACTATCTCGAGTTTTCCTACAGCGACATCTATTTTTTATTTTATACACTAATAACTAGGCGTAAGATGTCACCAATGCAAAACATTTGATTGCCTAGCCACAAAATGGGCACAACAGTGAACCGAGGTTACTTTTCGCCGGCGTGAAAAAATATGTTTTCCGTTAAAAGGTGTTGTTTTCACGAAGTAAGTCCAGAAGATTTATCTTTTCGTCACTTTTGTTGAATTATCGCATTTTTTGCACTTAATAAATAATGTTCACAAAAACGGCAATACGTACAAAAATATTACTGTTTATATTCGATCATATGGTATCTCAATATCGGATGCTTAATCGAGCCTTATATTGGACATCCGTTTGCACCAAAGTATTCCAACCTAACGAAAGATCAACTCATTCGGACTGATTATTTCATAATACTTGCAAGGCCAAAAAAAATAAACGTTTCGTTTTATTTTATATAAAAACAGTCCCCTAATATCAGATACAAAGAAAATGAAGTTTGGGCCCTTATATCGCAAATTACAGACAACTTTTTCGGAAACCATAACTTCTGTCATTTTTGGTAGCCCATCATATAACTCGAAATATAGCAATGTAATGGATCAAATAATTATTAGCATCTTGTTGGATATGGCATGTAGATAATAAAATGATAAAATCTGAAGGTCTTGGTAAACAATGGTTTACATTTTTTTCTTCATTTTCAAACAGAAGTATCCGATATATGGAGCCTTTTCCCTGTAGCAATGATTTGTTCATGGTGATAGAGTCTGATAAGGTGCAAGCTCGAAATAACGAGCGAAGCCTGCTCTTTGACCACAACCCTTGGATTAACTTCCGCTTGAAGAGGCATATATATGTATATATATATATATATATATATATATATATATATATATATATATATATATATATATATATATTGAAGAAAATCACTAGCCGATCAGCAAGTTCGCAAGCTCGACGACAGCGCCCGTTCAGCACCCGCGGCGTTTAGATTATTTGAAATGCTAATGAAGCATGTCGTCCGTGTCTCCTTGCCCCCTCGCCGAGAACGTCCCACCGCATCTGCCTTTATTAAGACAGAATTCATTAATAGCTCGTGACGTATGAGGCCGTCACGAGGCTGCCGCTTTTTCTATTCGATTTTGAAGACAGGAGAGAGAGAGAGAGAGAGAGAGGGTGGGGGGGGGGGGGAGAAGTATGTGGATGAAGGAGGATAAAATGTATCACTAGCCAACCTGCATGCGTGCAATAATGGATGAGAGAGTGTTTCAGTCACTTGCTCTTCTTCTTTTGAGGCCCTCATTGCTGAGGACGGTCGATACACCTTTGATCATTCGAAAGCGTCGATACTCATTGAAATTTCTTCCCCATTCCTTCCTTCCCTCTTTTTGTGGAATGGCTTAATTTTTTGGTGAGTTTATTTTAAGTATTGGAAAAAAAACACCCTCGATCTTTTTCGTGTTTCGTTGGTATAATTATTCATTATTTTAGCCGCATCACAGTTGCGCCGCTCTCGAGTGCAGCCTTCGGCGTGGCGTGCGATTGATAAACTGCTTTCCATTTTGCGCGTATGTATAATCAAGGCGCGCGCGCATTTAAATCGGCGACGCCGGAAGTCCAAGAGAAAAGAAAACACGAGCGCTCGTTGCCATTTGTCGCTTCGAGCTTGAGAGTCTCGTCGTCGTTTTCCGAGACTCGATGAGTCCCTTGCTCGAAGCTCTCTATACACATTAATTGAAAGACATTACCGAACGATATCGTTTTCATCGTTCGCTGGAAAGAGGTCGTTTCATGCGTTAATTTTTAATTAATTTTTAATTCGTAAATTTTTAATTAATTTTTAATTCGTAAATTTTTAATTAATTTTTAATTCGTAAATTTTTAATTAATTTTTAATTCGTAAATTTTTAATTAACTTTTGATTATTCGTTATTTTTTGATGACTTAATTTTGAATCCATTCATTTTTCATTCGTTGTGTTTTAATTCTTTTTTTTAAGATTCTTTTCTTATTCGTAACTTATTCAGTACTCAATTTTTTATTCATTCACATTTAATTCGTTATGTTTCACTTATTTTTTTAACATTCATTTTCGTTTAAAATATTTTTCAAAACACGCTCCTCGCAGTGGACCCGATACGTATGTTGGGGGATGTCGAGACAAAAAATAGCACTTTTTTTCTTTAATCTTACGCTCAGGATCGCAATTGAAAATAATTTCCCCTTCGAGTGAGTCTTCGTCAAGGGTGGAAGGTAACGATTTTTTTTGCCTCCTCTTCCGCAAAGATTTTTATAATCCTAATTAAAAAAAAAAACCGAAACAAATAAAACGGTTTTATATGTTCCCCAATATATTTTTATGCAAAATATAAATAAGAAATCATTTTTACACATCCTAATATAATAATCCTAATATATATATATATATATCATAAAATCTATAAAAATATATTTATTGAGACGTTGACATCCCCCCCCCCTCTTTCGCGCTGTTGTCCCATCGCGATCGCGAACCTTCCCGTCCGAATTTTTACGGTTTCGGATGAACTTCGGTTTCGAATACCTAATTACTATTATCATTATTATTATCATCATCATTATAATAATCATCATTATGATTATAAGTTGATTGATTGTCGTTATCGTTATTACCGTGCGTATGTACGTTCGGGATACGTGGGACTTTTTTATAGTCCGCCACGTTCCCATAAGAGACTCGTACGTTCATCGGGGCGATAAGTTTCGGCTCATTCGGAGGTGCGAAACGGTCCAGCATGCACATGCTTTATATATATATATATATATATATATATATATATATATATATATATATATATATATATATATATATATATATATATATATATATATATATATATATATATATATATATATATATATATATATATACATTTTATATATAAATGTGCGTGTCATGTGTATGTACATGCGTACACACATACAGTCACATCTCGCCGACAGGAGAAGCCGCAGATACACGTTACGACTGTACGAGAAGACGATTACGACGTGAAGGAGGGGACCTCGGAGGGACAAGCGCGGCGATGCCATCAAGATTTCGTGTGCTTTACGCTCTCTCGCGCGCGTACCGTTACCCGAGGCGAGCCGCGCGATGAGATCCAAGTTGCTTTGGCTTCACCGTGATGCATATATATATATATATATATATATATATATATATACATATATATATATATATATATATATATATATATATATATATATATATATATATATATATCGAGAGAGATGAATCCGATGAGAGGGATAAAGGGAAAGGGAGAGCGAGAGCGCTTCCGCGACGTCGGATCTCTGTTCTCTTGTCTCGTGACATCAGTAGGTACAATATATATATATATATATATGTGTATATGGCGTTGAGTTGTGTCCAGTATACAGTCTGGATTGTGCGTCCATATCTCCGTACGTCTGTGACGCTCAGTGGTCACCGCTCGACGGATGCTTCATCTTCTATGGCTGATGCCAGCTCGACACTCTCATGGAATACCATAGATGATAGATATTATACGTACAATAGATTGTTATATATATATATATTGCACTTACACCAAATTTGGGTAAAGTTTACGCTTAAGGAGCATTGTGATTGGTATTTTCAATGGTCAAAAGTAGGCCTTAGGAAAGGTCCTCCGAACATCCTTTTGACAAATATACACCCTCGGCCAAAAGTATAAAGCGCCCTGTGACTTTTCTATCCGGACGAAAAAACGAATTTTTCGACGAAAAAGTATCCTAAACCATTTTACTATGCGCTGTTTGAAAGGGGAGAAAACCAGCTTCATTTTGCTTTTTTGTATTTATTTTTGCGATTTTTTTTGTACCCGGTACGTCATTTTGAAAATGCCGATTTTTCACCGTTTTCACACTTTGCCGAATCGCGTGCTGGACTTGGAAAAAATAGTAATCTCATCGTTTAGTGATAAGATCTTTGAAAAGAAAACCGTTAGCTTTAGTTTCGTTAAAAGAACGTGTTTGCGATTTTTTTTCGCAGAGTAATTTAGTTTTTTCTTGAAAAAATCGGCAGGTTGCCGTAAAGCCGGCATCGTGGCGCGTAACTTGAAAACTACGAGGTTTGGAATATTTGGTCTAAGGAGTAAAAAGTTGCATTTTGTTATTCCGGAGTCACTGAATTTTTTGAAGATTTTTTTTCCGAAATTTCATCGCATCGCTGTTTTTGGTTGATAGTCGAAGATTTGCCTCATTGATGTATTGCCGTTACTTTGAAACAAAGATGGTTTAATGAGAATATCAAGAGGAGAAAAGGTACGTACACCCTTGACCATAAGTATTAGGCACCCCTATAAAATATTGATATTTTAAAATGAACCCGGTGGTCAAAATCAAGTACACCGTCGTGCCCCTCACGTCGAAAGGTCCTTTACGAGACTGTTTATATCTTCTTTAATTATTAATTTTTTTCAATGAAATTTCGTAGACTACGTTGTACATATGAATAAACGTTCGAACGATTGTTAATCATTGTACTAATTACTTGAAATTTTTTTTTTTATAATTCCGATTTAGGAGTCGTTACAGTTGGCTTTAAGGATGTTGAGTCCCTATGAAACATGTTAACGTTAATTGTTCAATAAATAGCTTCTTAATCGTCATGAAATTTTTACACGACCTCCTGAATACTTCATGTAAAAACATACCGAATTTTCAGAGTTCTATCATCATTACTTCAACCTCCTTAAGGGTTGAAGTAAAAAATGATAAGAAAATTCTGAAAATTTGGTATGTTTTTGTATGAAGTATTTAAGAGGTCGTGTTAAAATTTCACGTCGATTAGGAAGCTCGCTATTAAAAAACTAACATTTTGTTAAGAACAATTTTTAAAAGAAATAAAAAAAAATTTATCAATAAACTTCGTTTTGTTTCCGTTGCTTTCAGTATATTGTAGATATTATAAAATTGAGAGGTCAAAAAAAAAACTTATTGCAAAGTTACATCAGTTTCCATAAAACAACATTTAATTTGTGAATGTTAATTGTTCAATAACGAGCTTCCTAATTGTCGTGAAATTTTTACACGACCTCTGAAATACTTCATACAAAAACATACCAAATTTTTAGAATTTTATCATCATTTGCGATTTGGGACTCAACATCCTTAAGTGGATGGCGAATTCGGTCAACCATCGATATCGCATATATTGAATGTAAATACGCACAGTCTCTGTCTCTTTCTCTCTCTCTCTCTCTCTGTCTATATATAGACAGATGTATAGATATATTTATTTATATATATATGCGTATTTCCGCATAGGTTATAATCGACCAAATAAAGTAGCGAATTTGATCTGGAATAATATTCTGCGTGTATTTTAATTAGACTCGTGCATTGTAATGAGTGTGACCGCATAAATATATATATATATATATATATATATATATATATATATATATATATATATATATATATATATATAGATTTATATTTATATATATAATATATATTCATAACGTTGGGAGAAAATTATGTATGCAAATGTGCACGTATCTGCTTATTGGCTATACACATATTCATGATTAAGCGCGCGTATGGGGGCTCTCTCTTTCTCTCTATCTCTTCTCCTGCACACTCTCAATGCGCGGTATGCCTCGATTTGCAGCACAGTTCCTCTCGGCTTGAGGGCCTTCGGCGTCAGCACCGGGAGGCGAGTATGCCTCGTGGAAACTCTCCCGGTGACGTTACAAAGATATACATATATATCAAAGATGTGAAGAAAGCAGAGTCAGGAAATCAATTATATTAGAATAATATGATTCATTCGATGGAGCTATCTAGTATTGTCGTTACGATTTTGTTCAAAATATATCTCTCTCTTGATAAAATTTTATTGTTCACGATTAAATTATACAGTTTGTGTCGTTTAAGGAAATTTTGCAATTATTCATGGCGATCGAAAACTTTTGTTCTATACTGTGTGTGTGTGTGTGCGTGTATATTATATATATATAATTAGCAGTAGAAATATTTACCAACCTATCACAATTAGGAGAAACATTTTCCTACAAAAGTTGCATTATTTAAGGGGATCCATCGAGTGGTGGCTATGAGGTTCTTTCCGGTGGGGCCACTTCGGAGATTTCAAGGTCACCTTCTTTTTTTTTAAATGAGACCACAATTTTTGTTTCAGAATTTCATCAAGGAACTTAAAATAAGTGCGAACACCAAATTTCACGATGATCCATTAAAATTAAGTATACAAAATCGAGAAAAAACTAATTTCAATGTTTTTAGCCCAGAAGCGATTGAAAAGACGGTCCAAACGCTTATTCCTATAATAGGTGCTCAAAGTGATGGCCACCTCTTTCAATGCACGCTTGCAATCTGACTCAGCGTACACAATGGCCGCTTGTGTTGCATTTTTGTGACACTTTGCGTAAATCAAAATCGTATCAACTTGCTCATGACGAGGAAACTGAACGACGCACTGACAGAAGAAAATTTAGACAAAAAAAATCTGAAAAACGACCTTTTTCGGCCTGTCACAGTGACGGACGTAAATAATAAGACAATCAATGCGAATTACATTGCATACGTGCATTGAGCGTGGTCAACATTACTTTAAGCACTTTTTACAGAATTAAGTGTTTGCACCGTTTTTTAAAATCGATTCCAAACTTGAAAAATAATTTTTTTTACCGATTTTTTAAATACTAAATCCCGATAGATAATCTTGAAATTCTTCATGTAAACTTATTTTCAGTTCTGGAAAAAAAACTGGTGGTGACGTTTGAAAAAACGAAGGTGACTTTTAAATCTCCGAATCGCCTCGACTTGCACCTTTTGTAGTTTTCTCCTAAGTCTGACAGGTTGGAAAATGTTTTTGCTGCCAATGGTTGTTGCCTCACCCGGTATATACGAGGAGGAACAAGGAGGGAGCGAGACAAGAGAACAGCACACGTGAATATGCACCGTATGGTATGCCATATATGCTTCTCGCGCGGGCCCGGCGCGAGAGATGATGTTCTCGCTCCGGGCTATGCTTCTGTTCTTCGAGTCATTATGATAATTCAGCCCGGAAAGGGGGTTACCGGCACGCTCGACGCATTTCTAGCCCCCTCGTTCTCCGCAACCCCAGGCACAATTTTTGCCCTCCCCCTGCCCTCTCTCTCTCTCTCTCTCTCTCTCTCTCTCTCTCTCTCTCTCTCTCTCTCTCTCTTTCTCTCTGTCTCTCTTTTGGAAATTGTGACACGTCAAAACATTTGTGCGAAATTTATCCAGAAAAATGATTTTTTAATAAAAATTCATTTTTTTCGTTAAAGTCAGCACAAATTAAAAATTAAAAATAAAACGTTTCAAGCCTGTCGAAGCCGAATTGGAAATTACAAAATCATTCAGAACATTCTTGGAGATTGAAATGATAAAGATATTCTGAAAAAAATATGATTAATTCGAAAGAATATAGAAGGAAAAATGGGCCCACGATGAGACTAGTTTTAAAAATCATAGAATGGGGCACTTTATTTTGGAGAATTTTTTGGAAAAAATAAAAAATGTCAATCCTCTCCTTAAGAAACAGTTTCCACTTAAGGATGTTGAGTCCCAAATCGCAAATGATGATAAAATTCTGAAAATTTGGTATGTTTTTGTATGCACTATTTCAGAGGTCGTGTAAACATTTCACGACAATTAGGAAGCTCGTTATTGAACAATTCACAATTCACAATTCACAATTCACAAATTCACAATTCACAATTCACAATTCACTCACAATTCACTTGCTCGTTATTGAACAATTCACAATTCACAATTCACAATTCACAAAAAAACAATTCACAAATTAAATGTTGTTTTATGGAAACTGATGTAACTTTGCAATAAGTTTTTTTTTTGACCTCTCAATTTTATAATATCTACAATATACTGAAAGCAACGGAAACAAAACGAAGTTTATTGATAATTTTTTTTTTTCTTTTAAAAATTGTTCTTAACAAAATGTTATTTTTTTAATAACGAGCTTCCTAATCGTCGTGGAATTTTAACACGACCTCTTAAATACTTCATACAAAAACATACCAAATTTTCAGAATTTTCTCATAATTTTTTATTTCAACCCTTAAGGAGGTTGAAGTAATGATGATAGAATTCTGAAAATTTGGTATGTTTTTACATCAAGTATTCAGGAGGTCGTGTAAAAATTCCATGACAATTAAGAACCTATTTATTGAACAATTAACATTAACATGTTTCATAGGGACTCAACATCCTCAAGAAGCAAAAAAAAACGTTGACATTGACAATTGATAATTTTTTTCATATTTTTTAACGATGGTATGCTTCAAAGTAAAAAAGTGATATATCGACATTCGTCGATATCTCCATAAGTTCAGGAGTTATCAGCGTTCGAACGTTTCCAAAACTGCCGAAATCGCCATTTTTTGGAAAATTTCAACACCTCAAATAAAAAATATGAAAATCTAAAAATTGGTGTGGATATTCCCTCCATAGGTGACAATTTTACAAAAAAACAATCAGAAAAACCAAAGATGGTTGGGTTCACTCCCTAGGTGAAATAGCATGGAATGTCCCATATTTAACCATAGCGATGACCCATCCGAGTACTGGCCCAGGTCGCCGTTTGCCGGGCGCTCGCCCAAAAGACAGTCAGAAAAGTGTATTTCACCTCAGCGTATTTTCGCCCCGCGCGCAAAAATATCGAGTGAGTCGACGGGAGTAGAGATCCAAAGGGGGTCCGCGCGCCGAGCGCAAAGTATAGCGCGACGAGACCCAGGGCAGAAGACGGCCGGGAAGGGGGGGGGGGGCGAAGAAGAGCGTTGCACGGGGTGAGGAGGAAGAGAAGAGGGGGCGGAAGGGATAGAGAGGTCGGAGGAGGTTACAAGGTTACACGCGTCCAGGACGGGGCCCCGATGCGGGGTCCGCCCAAGATTCCCACGGTGTCTGCTCGAGGCGAGGAGAGGCGAGGCACGCCGCGCTCGAGCGCGGACCCAAAAGGCCCTCTCGTTTCTCTCGTACCTCCGCGCGGGCTTTTCGTCTCTCTCGCACGCACACACACACACTCGTGTGTGTGTGTGTGTGTGTGTGTGTGTGTGTGTGTGTGTGTGTGTGTGTGTGTGTGTGTGTGCACGCCACGCTATGCGAGCAACATTTAGATTGAGGAAGGCAAAAGCCGAGGGAGCGAGAAAACACGCAACAATCATACACAACGCTATATATCCAAAGGATGCGCGGCGAGAGGGCCCAGCGGCCGCCGTTATTAATATCTGCTGCTCTCGTTCTTCTTGCTATCCTTCTTCGCTTCATTTTCTTCATCTTCTTCTTCCTCTTCTTCATCGTCGTTTTATGCTTCCTCTTCTTTATCGTAGTTTTTGCTCTCTCTCTTTTTTTTTTTTTTTTTTTTTTAAATTTTTTATTAAATTTTTTATTTAAATTTTATTTAATTTTATTTTTAGTTCCTAGTTCTACTACCACTATTAACATGATCATATCAACCATTGTTACCATCACTATTATTGTTATTATTATTATTTTATAACCGTTTATATTATATTTAGTTCGTACATTTAACAAAACGTTTTCAACAAACTGTACATACCATGTATCATATTGCCTCGAGGTTCCAAACCAAGGCATAAATATATATATCAATCAATCAATCTCTCTCTCTCTCTCTCTCTCTCTCTCTCTTTTTGAGCATCTGCTCGGGGGTGAGTTGCTCAGAGAGATGCGTTGAGTGGGCGGTTCGTTCGGGACGAAGTGCTTTGGTTTGGTTTGAGTTTGACGCCTTTGGGGCTATTTTGGCTATTTTGATTTTGGTTTCACTTTTGATTTTGATATTTTTCTTTGATTTTTGAATTTGGACACTTTGGTTTTCTTTTTGTGTTTTTCTGCTTTCCTCATTTTTATTTTCATTATTTTGCTCTTGGGTGTATTCTATTTTATTTATTTATTTGAATTATTCAAATTTAGGTTATTTCAGATTGCTTTACATACTACTTCGGGGTTTTCGCTTGTTTTACGGGTGCATGGTGCGTGCGTTATTTAGTTATTTAGTTATTTGTTTATTTCTTAACTTCGTCAGTTGGTCATTTTGCTTGCGTTATCTTTTTATCTGCTTGCCTGACTCGCCTGATAGTTTGGTTAGTTTGGCTATGTGTGATTTCTTTTGAGTTTTCTTTTTGCTGCTTTGGTCAACTCTGTATTCTACAGACCGGCATCTGCTTTTCTACTTTGAGATTATGCTGCGTTATCTTGAACTATTTTAGTCGTCATTTGGTTGATAACGTGTTTCTGTTAGGGTTATTTTATTTTATACTATTTTATGTTATGTTAAGCTTAAGTTTATCGTAGTCCTTCGATACTTTGCTAATAACACGATGGTAAAAAGTGATATTTATGAATCTAATATCCAAGTTGTATGTTGTTTGTCCGAAAGTTTTTAAAACTAAGGCATAATGAATGGTATCAATCAATCAATCAATCTCTCTCTCTCTCTCTCTCTCTCTCTCTCTCTCTCTCTCTCTCTCTCTCTCCCCTCTCTTTCTCTCTCAATTTGGCCAAATCTTCGGCCCCGGTCACCCATCCGAGTACTGGTTCTCAGGCCCAATGCTGCTTGAAGCGAAAGAAAAAAGGGCCGCACCCCCATTACCGCTGGTACATCTTTCTTATCGATAAATACACTACACACAGCTGTGTGTATTTAGTAGCCCCGTGTTCAAATGGTCGCTCGACGAGCAACGTAGTTCCCGATCGAAATGGATCTACGAGAGGGCAGCGTAATTATACCGCGGCGAGAGCGACGATGCAAATAGCAACAGCCGTTATACAGCTACCCAGACCTCACCTGCCTCGTCGGTGGACCGCGGACGAGCCCACGTGCACACACACACACACACACACACACACACATACCAGGTCGTACGAGAGGCAAGAGCGGCTCCGCTAACCAGTTCAGGGTAGAGACGTAGGATGTGCTACAGGTTGATCGAGGATCATTTCCATTCGCGGGCCACATACGTGGACTTCCGGTCTGTGCCAGTCCCCGCCAAACTCACTAAAACCCCAGCACGAGCTGCCAGCCCCGTACCAGAACTTCCGGAACTTACGGACGTGTGCCAACGCCAGTCGAATCCAAGCCCATTCCAGATGGAACCTTCCAGCGTGTAAAGGACTGCTGGAAAATCCGGACGGATGACGCAGGCCCGATCTTCGCTCGAATCAGCATGGAACGCCTTATGTATATATATATGGCCGAGCACAAGGAGAGCTCGCAGTGCCCGATCGAGCAAGAACCTAGAGCGTGTGTCGGAGCAACGAGCTATCTAGCTGTCTCGCGGATGGCCGCGTTACCGCTGAACTTTCACATTCTGATTGTAGCCCACACACACACACACACACACACACACACACACACACACACACACACACACACACACACACACACACACACACACACACACACACACACACACACACACACACACACACACACACACACACACACACACACACACACACACACACACACACACACACACACACACACACACACACACACACACACACACACACACACACACACACACACACACACACACACACACACACACACACACACACACACACACACACACACACACACACACACACACACACACACACACACACACACACACACACACACACACACACACACACACACACACACACTCACACTCAGGTTCCTCCATGTGTGCAGCCATCTCTAATGTACATAGGTTTACGTATGGTACCCGGGCATGAGATACTTGATGTATACGTGTGTTCATACTAGGCGAGTAGATCGAGTGAAACGCGCTTACGAAAAGAAACTCGGAGCCTCGTCGAGTCGTGAGCTTGAAGAGACTCCGGCCAGCCTGAACCTCTCGACAAAGGCATTCGCACATTCGAGACGTTTGGCCGCTATTTCCGCAGTCCTCTCCTCATTTAACGACCGTAATAATCGAATGGTAAAATAGCGAGCGAGCGACATGAGAGATAGAATAGCGCGGCTTGATTCGACGAGGTTGTACGAATCGTTGATGGGACGAGAACGCATGTGGGCCTCGATCCGCATGAATAAATACGTTCTATATACACACACTATATATATATATATATATATATATATATATATATATATATATATATATATATATATATATATATATATATATATATATATATATATATATATATATATATATATATAGTGTGTGTGTATGTGTGTGTGAATTAAAAGCTCGTTGCAAATAATGTTCCACACGGGAAAAAAGACCTTGCCGGCGCGTTTGAATATGTAACACTTGTGAAGCGCGCGCGGTTACCACGAACGCGACGGTCATTGGAGGATTCGGCACCGCGATCGCTTGACCCTTGACGCTTCGCGAGCGCCGACATGCTAATACGCCACTTTGTATTATAATGCGCGGGACTCTCTCGTTCTTTCTCTCTTCCACTGGGTGTCTTTCGGTTTTCTCACCCTCGCTTGCTCTCCCTCTGGAGCTTTCGTACAGGCGCGTCGTTTTTGTACGATCTTGTATGAGTATTTGATTTTATTTCACTTTGTATGGTTTCATTAGATTTTGTATGATTTTATTTGATTTTATTTAATTTTATTTGATTTAGTTTGATTTTATTTTATTTTATTTGACTTTATTTGATTCTATTTGATTTCATTTAATTTTATTTAATTTTATTCGATTTTATTTGATTTTTTGCTCTCCCTCTGGAGCTTTCATACAGGCGCGTCGTTTTTGTACGATCTTGTATGAGTATTTGATTTTATTTCACTTTGTATGGTTTCATTAGGTTTTGTATGATTTTATTTGATTTTATTTGATTTTATTTAATTTTATTTGATTTTATTTGATTTTATTTGATTCTATTTGATTTTATTTAATTTTATTTAATTTTATTCGATTTTATTTGATTTTATTTGATTTTGGTTGATTTTGTTAGATTTTATTTGTTTTTTTTTTCGATTTTATTTGACTCTATTTGGTTTTATTTGATTTTGTATGATTCTGTATGATTTTATTTGATTGTACACAATATCATTTGATTTTGAATGAGTTTTGAGCAGTTTCGAGCGTTACCAAGGTTTTGCACGAGTCTTCAATAATTTCGAATAAACATATTTTTAATTTATGGTGATGCGTTTTTACACGCTTTGGCCAAAAGTGTTTGGGCGAAGTGGGTAAAACGCATTACAAATTCTATTTATCGGTGTTCATGATAAAGGAAAATATAAAAATAAACAATCGGATGATAACGCGTGAAAAATATTTTTGTAACAAATCATTGGAGACTCGTGCAGAAGCTCGTTAAATCAATGCTAAAAACTCATACAAAATCAAATAAAGTTATACAAAATCATGTGAAATCCAATAAAATCATACAAAGTCAAATGGAATAATATAGAATCAAATAAAATTGTACAAAAGCAAGTAAAAATATATAAAATCGAATAAAATAATACAGATTAAAATAAAATCATTCACATGCAAATAAAATCATATAAAAGCATATAAAATCATACAAAATCGAATAAAATCACTATAGACCTGGAGTATAGTGAAACTACGAATCATTCGCTCAAATGGCAATATTTAATGGCAAATAAATATTGCCCCTTTTATACATTCGCCATTCGTTATCATCGTTTGTAATTCATTTTTGTCTGTAAAGAATTCTTTTTCTCCCCCTTTCGTATCGAGCTTCTTTTTCCTGTCCTTTCCTTGTACGTCTTTTTTCATCCTACTTAAGGCAGGATTCTACTTTGAAACTTTGAAAGGCTAAATTGGATGAAAACACCCACCTGGAACACGTCGAAGGCATATTATATGGCCCAGGCATCGCTGATTGAGGGTAAGATAATTTTTTCTACGATTTATCACTCACCAAAACTTTAAACGCGTTTTTCTCGAAACGACATTTTCAAGTACCGTGGTCGTGATAACTCAAAAAGTACTGAACCGATCCTTATGAAATTTGGAACACATATTCTATATGTGTGTACCAACCGACCTAACTACAATCAACTTAAAATTTTGATCAGAACTATTTTTTTATTGCAAAAAAAGACCCAAAAAAAACGCATTTTTTTTTTTTTCGTATTTTAGCCGCCATTTTGTTAATTTTGCACGTATATAAAATATTCTAGTTAGGTCGGTTCCTGAAGACATACTGAACATGAAACTATTTGATTTTTTTGTTTCAGACCATCCGTCGGGAAGATTTCACGACCACGGCAACGGTACCTGCTTTTCGAGGCGTTGGCTTTAAACATATTTTACGTGTACAAAAAATGAATAAAATACATTAAAAAAAAATTTTTTATGTACTTAAAGAGTGTATTTATCGAACAGTTTAAACCCCATATCGATATCTTTAATAGTATTCTCAGAAAAAATTCACGAAAATAGCGTTTTTTTCATGGTTTCAAAGTAGAATCCTGCCTTAAATCTTATTCCATTCGTAAAATTCAACCCAGACTCGAAAATTCCTGCGAAAATCTCAAACAACCAAAAACAAAAGGAAATCCCGTTCGTCGGACTTCCTTCCCGAGACCAAGGGGAATCCCCTTGGCGAGCATTCCGGTATAATTATCGATATAGCTCTTGTAAGGGCAAAACACGAATCACTATCGGAATTGGGAATCAATGCTCGACAGAATGTATCCGCGAGAGTGGCCAGCAGATACGAGAAGCACACACAGGTTGAGCCGACTAGAGGGGCGGTGGGGGGGGGGGGGGGGGGGGGGTTGGATGTGCAAGGATCGAATCTCGGGGGTCTCTTGGCTCTCTCTCTCTCTCCGGGACATGGGAGAGATCCGGGGATTACTAATCATCGTCGTCGCAGTCCTCGTATTCTACCTCCTGATTCCGCCCATCGTCCCACCTTCTCCTTGACGTTGTCGATTTCCCGGAGCCGAGAAACCCCTGCTAATTGATTAAAGTCACGATTCTGACCCCCCCCCCCACTCCGTAATATCGGGCGCAATCTCGTGAAGCTTCCCTCGCCCCGCAGGCGATCTTTTAGCTATATATATATATATATACACACATACATGGGGGACCATCTGAGAGAGTGAGAGAGAGGAGAAAGCTCGTTTGAGTCCTTGCGCCGTCGCTCCTCTCATCGATGCTATATACACGCTCTCGTAGTCCTTTTGAGGATATATATATATATATATATATATCCATATATACATACATACATATATACATATATATATATATATATATATATATATATATATATATATATATATATATATATATATATACTCGTATGTGATCACACTTTTCATCATCCAACTGCGCTCATAGCCTATCCGTATAAGTCTCGGCAATTTCGAAGGATTCAATCGCCAGGGATGGGCTTCTCGTGATCCTGCACGAGGGACAACAAGAAAATTAGCAGTTCGGGAGCGAGAAAAGCGTACGCGTACACACGTTTTGCGACGATTGTATAAATATTTACTTGTTTGATTACCATTATTGTTTTGCTCTATTTAATAGTATTTTGAATATTTTTAGAACTAGTATTATTATTATTATTATTATATAATAATAATACTAATAATCTAGTTAGTAATAATCTAACTAATCTATCTAACTCAACATCTAAACTGATACTAATAATCTAGTTAGTAATACTAATAGATTATTATTATTACTAATTAGTATTACTAATAGTAATTAGTAATACTAATAGACTAATAGTAATACTAAGAACTAATAATTATTATAGTATTGTATAATAATTATATAATTATATAATAATAATAATAATAATAAATATCATTTTGATAACTCTTATGTTTTTCATCTTCAATATCAACTGAGATTTTTTATATTCATTATTGTTATTTTATTATATTCGATACTATTTTTAATACTTTTCATAATTAGTTTTAGTATTTAATAATCGTATTACTATAATCGTTAATTATATTGACGTATATTATAATGACTGTTGTTATTATCATCACTATCATTGTTATCGTTGTTCAATTTTATTTTTAATCTTATTATCATCATTATGATAATAAATATTTCATTTACCTTTAATATCATTTGAAATTGATTATCATTATTATTTTGATCATCAATGTTTTGTTCTTCTTAATAGTAATTCGAATATTTTCAGAACTAGTCATATTATTGTTATTATTATTATTATTATTATTATTATTATTATTATTATTATTATTATTATTATTATTATTATTATTATTAACATCATTATGATAATTATTATGTTTTTTACCTCTAGCATCGACTGAGATTTTTTTAAATTTAATAGTATTATTTTATTATATTCAATGATATTTTAAATATTTTTCGTAATTAGTTTTAGTATTTTATAATCGTATTGCTATTATCGTTTATTATATTGACGTATACTATAATCCCTGTTATTATTATCATCACTATCATTATTATAATTTTTTAATTTAATTTTTCATCTTACTATATTATGTTGAATATTAGTTTCAATATTTTCATAGTTGGCATAGTCGTTATTTTCGTCACCTGTCATCATTATCACTTGTACCCCTAATATTATCATCATTATCGTTATTACTTTTGTCATATTTCATATTGTTTTCCATCTTTTTATGTTTAATATTTGTTCGAATATTTGTATAATTAGAACAATAATAATGTTAACAGTTATTATATGCGATGCTCGTCTAGGAGAAAAATAGCGTGCCGGTAGTGGTACAATACTGGGATGGACGACCCCTCAGAGGGGTGAGGGGGTGGGGATAGCGAAGGGGAGAGAAATATTTTCAAAAGTTGCCTGCGCACGTAATACCGCGGGCCTGAGAGCCACAGGTTACACCCGTTGATTCTCTCGTGTAACCCTTGAATGCCCGAATATGGAGCTCGATAATTCCCCGAGCGCACACGTTGATCCCGATAATCGGCGATTATCGATGTTGAACGGCCGACCTTTGAGGCAACACGGATTACGCCCTTAATCCTCGGCGAAGCAGGTTTTAACCCTCTCGCGATCCTCATACGTTGCACGTATAGGTATACATACCCAAGCAGCCCTTTTCATCGAAAAATTCAATATCAATTCACTGTGCGGAAAGGATAATTGACTCGATTATCTCGAGCTCCTTCGTCATCGACTTGATTGGGCGATGATATAAATACATGCCTATTTCGAAATAATATTATCATTTGAATAAATGATAGATAAATGGAGAGAATAAATCAAGAACCTGCTGGTCTGAATAAAGAAAAAACAAGACTATCCCATATTCACGATAAAAAATAAAAAATAAAGATATGTACACGAATATCCAAACAAAGAATAATAAATAATCAAGAGTGACGATAACAACGATAAATGCATGAATAAAGAAATTAATAAATCAATACCCACAAAGACATGTTCACCGCTCGTACTTAAGGGGGGAAATCACAGTAAAATTTTCAATTTTTCGAAAAAAAAAAATTTCGCTCAAAAGGTGCTTTAGGGTCTTAAAAATAATATACCAAATGATGGAATACGGCAAAAGTGTCCGAGTGCCCAAATTTCTTGCGTTGGATACAACGCTTTTTCACGACGCTTCACTTTCGTGCATACATATATAACATAAATAGTGATAAAAAACAGTGATATTTGTAAATCATTGTCATTATGAGTGACACATCGTCGAGTCGTGTTAGAAAAGGGACGAAAAAGGATACTGCGTACGAAAATCGACTGTACGGTGCAGGCATTGCAGATTAGAGGTATATGAAATTTTCATATGGTTTCTCAGTACTTAAAACTTTAAACGCGTTTTTCTCGAAACCACTTTTTTTGAGCTCGCCGAAGACATAACTCGAGCAAATCTTTACCGATCGACTTGAAATTTTGACAGTAGCTTCGAAACATCTTTCTCCACGGAGCTACGTAGGATTTTTTATTTTACATGGCTTAGTTTTTTTTTATCGACGATTTTATGGCGTTTTTTTTTGTTAAAAATTTAACTTTATTTTCAAACATGCACCATTTTGCGAAAAATCAATATATCGAAAAAATCCTACGTAGCTCGCTAGCTGTTGTTATATGGAAACTAAAAAATTTTCGTTTTTTCTTCCAGGTCAAAAATTAAGGAGTCTACGTCTTCGGCCATCGACACGCTTTCAAAAATAGGCGCCTTGGGGCATATGCTGCGCAGCCCCCATTTTTAAATATTTTTTATTGAAAAAATTACATTTTGTACTTTTTCAGTATTGCTATAAAACCTACTTTACAGATTTTCGATTGATACTTTTATTCAGCCAAAATTAATTCCCGAAAATATGCCTATTTTTTTGTGTGCTACTGTGATTTCCCCCCTTAACAATAATAAAAATAATATCAGTAGTACTAATTGTACAACAATAAAAACAAACACGTGAGAAAAAAACTCAAAAAATTATCTCTAGCGATGAAATGAGACGTTAAGTCGGACGTTCTTCGATCATGGCGCATTCTCCGTGAACTACCTGTCGTCCCACACGTACGCGAGATTCCGTTCAAGATGCGAAATATCTCCCGGGGACTACATACCGGTGCAGTTGCACACTCAGCGTTGCACGTGTAGGTGATGTGGCTGCGTGAAAATGCGTTGGTGCTTAAATACAGGACATATATATATATATATATATATATATATATATATATATGTCCTGTATTTAAGCACCAACGTATTTATATATATATACATACATACATACATATATATATATATATATACAACGTGTCCTGTTATGAGTCCTGCTAGTCTGGTATGTCGATAGGTCAGGTCATGTCCTACTATATGCTGGAATTTCAATTCAGTAAAAGCGTGGTCGGGCTCTACTGCTAAAAAAGTACTGCGAAAGGCTCTAACGCTAAAACTGTACAACTAAACGGACTCTACTGCTAAAAGCCCCACTGCTAAAACTGTACTGCTAAAAGGCTCCACTGCTAAATGAGCTTACTGCTAAAACTGGACCGCTAGATTAGCTCTACTGCTTAAACTGGACTGCTTAAACTAGCTCCTAACAGAGGGCTCATACGATTCCCACTGATGGAGGTTATACGGTACTTTTTGCGGTTTTTAGACGATTTTTTCGGATTTTTCTTATAAATCTTAAAATTTATTCTCTTATAAATCTTAGAACTCTTAGAAATCTTAGAAACTCTTGCTATCGGCGCCATTGTGCTGCACTCGGCGGGATACGACAAGTGCGTCCCGCCGACGTTTGTTTGGGTTTGTTTGTTTGGGTTGAGAGCAGTTGAGACTATTTAGCAGTGCTGCTTTTAGCACTAGAGTCTATTTAGCTGTCCAGTTTTAGCACAGTTTTAGCACAATTTTAACAGTAGAGCTTTTAGCAGTACGGTTTTAGCAGTACGGTTTTAGCAGTAGAGCCCGTTTAGCAGTAGAGTTTTAGCAGTAGAATATTTACCAGTTCTTTTTTAGCAGTAGAGCCCTACTACCAGTAAAAGTCCCACGGTTTTCGATGTAAAAATCATCCGATTTTGGTTTTTCGCATGCCGTTTCTACAAATGATAACTTTTTTTGACCCGGTTATTTAAAAAATACTCTTGGTTAATTGGTTTATCTAGAAAAGTCTTCTTTTTAACCTCAAATGTTAAGGAAACTTTAAAGATCTTATGCAGAAGATTCATACAAACCAGTTCGAACATCTGACTTTGACAGCCCGCGGTGTAAAAAAATGTATCCCACATATCGTGCCAATGACTTAAAAAAGTTGCTTGGTTATTGTCGATTCACACCATTTGTAGAAAATGCATGCGAAAAACCGAAAGCAGATGATTATTTTCAAGAAATGACATAAAGCCCAAAATCTCGAAAACCGTGGGACTTTTACTAAAACTGAAATTCCACCATATAGTAGGACATGATCCGACCTATCGACAGTTGAAGGATTATCTATTCACAACAGGACATCCTGTATGTATATATACGTACAGCATCCAATTCACCCTCATCTATGTTCTATAATCCTTCATACTTTTCGAGAAAGAAGCATTTTTTTTATTTTTCTCGTCCATGTGTGTACTATCCTCGCGATTTTTCGTCAAGTTTTTAACTGTTAGGCGATAAACAAATCACCAACTGAACGCTAACGTCAATGGCGTGGATTTTGATCCAAACTATCAAAAATTGTTTCGAGAGGATCAGTCAATAAAATTCAGATGAAAGAAAAATACTCATACTAGCCTA
>OX632363.1:38977492-39027492 GCA_951751655.1 Ophion costatus
GGAAAAGGGAAGAATGAAACAGCAATAAGCAGAATAAGAAAGACGAAAGTACAAAAGGAGAGGAGAAGATTAAGGCGACATGGGCACTTACAAGAAAAAAGGACGAAGGAAGGGAAAAGAAAGAAAATCAATCACAGAAGTGGTCAAAACAAAGAAAAAGGTGGTAAAGACAAAAAAATGAGTGATAAAAATGAGGAAAAGCCAAGCTGGCAAAAGGCAAGAAAACCCAAACCAACTCAGCCTCGACGAGGCTCAGAAACGACGAGACAAGAACGTCACAGACATAGAAGAGCAGGAAAAAGCTCCTCAGCAGAAGGAAAACAAACACCTTCATGACAATCAAACAGAACCCGACGATCAACTTACCTGGAGGCAAGCCTGGATCTAAATACCTATCGAAGAAGACCACGAGTCCACCGTCCACTCTGAACACGAGACTATGATAAGAGACCACGAAAAGTATGAGGATCGAGAACACGCAAAAAAAAAAAAACAAGATCATCAGACGACCAACCTAAAAGACAACCTCAGGGGGACAACCAGGATCAGCCGGAGAAGACCAAGAAGACAACGAGGCCCCCAAGAAAGACCATCCCAAGACGTAGAGAAATAAAACAACCATAAAGTAGAGACACCACAGGAAGATCAACGGCGCTCCAGGGTACCGAAGAAGGCCCCCCCGGCATGCCCCTCGACAATTTGTGATACTCTCCGCGCATCAACGAGATTATCTCGGACGCCATTAAAACCGTTCCAATTGCGCGTTCCACCGTTCGCAAATATCGCGCGTGCAAAGCCGTGCCGGAGATCCTTCGACGATCTTTCCCCCGAGGATGCTCGCCCTCGCGCAGGACCTCTCCCGGGCGAAGATAAGGACGAAGAAAGGGAAGAGGAGGATGAAGCAACGATGTTCAAGCGGAAGAAACGAAAGAGGCGAAAGAGGAGAGTTTCAGCCACAGCTATATATGATGTGAGTCTCTCTCAGAGAGAGAGAGAGAGAGAGAGAGAGAGAGAGAGAGAGAGAGAGAGAGAGAGAGAAGGCGAGTCGGAGAGGCGTGAGAACGTATCCGCGGCCATTCCCCGGCGTGGTGTATAGAGCCGCGAGTGGGCCGCAATTAAATGTTTACCCAACTAGCCCCGGTCTCGCGAGTTCTAAACTCGTGTTGCAGCCCAAGAGATGTATACACTCTCCGCGTGCACCGGCCCATTCTCTGCCTCTCTCGTCGTTCATGTCCATTTCCATCTCCGTCCTTCGGCGCGCGCGTGAACCCTTGCGATGCACGCGCGTGTGTACACGCAAATAAACACGTGTATGCGTGCCCGTCTTCATCCGTATGAGGCTAATAAGTGTTTGCAGCAATGGGCAAAACGATCTCGGGGGTCGTATGCGTGTCCGGGATTCAGCATAGAAAATACCGTCGAGTAGCTACACTGTACATACATACAAACATATATATATATATATATATATATATATATATATATATATATATATATATATGTATATGTATATATATATGTATATATGTTTGTATGTATGTATGTATGTATGTATGTGTGTGTGCACACAGCACAACTGATGCTGTGATGTATCGGAAGACGAGAATTTCGCGTAACGAGCGAATCATTTAAAGCGAATAGGAATCAATAGATAAAAGTTGGTAATGAGCGCCAATTTAATGCCACGATTGTATACGACGTGTATACACGCGAGAGATCGTGGCTCAATTCATTCTCTCTTGATGTTTCAATGTGTATATATATATATATATATGTATATGTATGTATGTATGTATATACATATATGTATATACGTATAATTAAATTATTATTATACGATATTATTATATATTATAAATAATAAATTATTTTTATATAATATAATATAATAACGATGATAAAACTTTCTGTTTTTCATTGTCACCGATTGTTTTGCTTTTTTGTCATTGTTTTGTGGCTCAATTAATTCTCTCTTGATGTTTCAATGTATATATAGATATAATTAAATTATTATTATACTATATTATTATATATTATATATATTATTATATATTACATAATATATATTATACTATATTATTATTATTTATTATTACTATTATTACTAATATTATTACTAATATATATTATATATTGATAAGGACATCAAATGTACCTCTGTGTAAAAACCCCTAAGGGGTATACCTGGAATAAATACTATACTATACTATTATATATTATACTATATTATTATATATTATATATATATTATAGATGTAATTAAATTATTATTATACTATATTATTATATACTATAAATAATAAATTGTTTTTATATAATATAATAATAATAATAATAATAAAATGCTGTTCTTCATTGTCGACGATCACGGTTTGGATTTTAGTATTTCTATTACTGCCATTACTAATATTATCGTTGAATATAATAACATCAATAATATTGCAATAATATACAGGGTGTTGGAAAGGTCGATGCAAAACCGTGAGAGGGCGATAGGCCACCTCGTTAGGAACATATCCAACCTGGGTTACCTTAGTCCAAATTCTGAGGATTTCGAGTTATCGTAAGGATGACTTTTGGAAAATTATCCAAAATTAGATTGTGCGATATTAGTTGCTGAGATATCAATTGCCAAAGACAAAATGATCTTTTTTCAATCAAAGTCGGATATCTCGGGAAAAATTTGACGTGGAGAGACTAAAAAAGAACCAAATTGAAGATGAATAAACAAGCTAACAGAACTTTACTTTGATTTAACTGAAATAAAAATTTCAGAGCCTGTGGATCCTTGACAAAAAACAAAACAATTTGGATGTTTTTTTGTACTAATATTTCTTATAATTGCACGATAATCGTAGTTCTTAATTTTTTTTGCCAAAAGATCTTGAAACAAGAAACTTGAAGCTTCAATATGCTTTTTTCAGCTCGATACGACCATTTTTTCACATTGATACAGAGGTTCAAAGAAACATTTAAAAAAATTGAAGACACTTTCTGTTCCTTTAGATTTTTTGGATTTTTATTTTTTTCGATATATATATATATATATGTATATTAGGGTGGTTGAAAAAAATCGATTTTTTTCTCAACGGAAAACCGAAGTGCGTTAAGAAAAAGAAAGTTTTGAAAAATTTGAGAGTTCTAAACAATTCTTTAATCAGTGCTCAAACGCCTTTTTCATGTTTTTTTTTCTCACGATTACCGGAGTATTATTTTTTTTTTCATCTCGATGTAGAAAATGCTAGTGCGTGATCCAATGTAAGTCTTGATCAAATTTTTTCTGTAACAATATACAATTTTCATTTAAATATACTTTTTTGCCATAAACAATTTTTATTCGTAGATTAAGAATCAATATATATAATTCGAATGTGAAAATTATATCAATCACTTGATCAACGACATATATCAACAACAATATGTTGTTTTGGAGTAAGAAAACAAACGAAGAAAAAAAATTTGACGAAAAATCGAAAAAAAATAAACGCCGTTTGGGCACTGCCTAAAAAAATGTTTAGACCTTTCAAATTTTGTATGAATTATTTTTTCATAGCGTAGTAACATTTTCCGTTGAGTACCGCGAAAAAAAATTTAATTTTCTTCTTTGAACCACCCCGATATATGCATAGGCGAATTTCCATCGATCCTCATCATTACTACGAAGCCAGCAACGAAAAAGAGTCTCATTTCCGAATAAGTTTATCGCCCCGGAGCGCGGTATCGAATGTCAAGGTTAATCGCACCTCATCGTGGTAATATAGCACGCGCGCGCCCATACCCGCGCGCACTCTTCGTCACATATTATTCGCAGGAAAAAAAGCGGCAAAAAAGAGCATACGAAAATAATACGAAAAAAAAAGCTTCGAGACATGTAAAACTTGACGAAAATTTATTCGCAATTTGCGCGCAAGTCCGAGGCAGCGCTTGTTGCTTCTCAAAAAAAAATATCTGATTGGCACCTCTGATCCGACGCACCTCGTCATTGATGACCGCAACAAAAAAATCCATAATTTGACTTTACCAATATTTTCCCCACGAAAGTGGGCAAAATAAATTTGCAAAAAGCTTGGAAATAAATTTTCATCGAATCTTATCATCAGCGACGATTATAGTTAAAAAATAATAACCATTTTCATTGTCTTAACGAATAATAATAATTATTATTATTGCTACGATAACGATAATCATTAGTTATTAAATAAAATAATAATAATTATTGTTATTATCCTAATTATTATTATTATTATTTTTTATTAAATAATTTATCATTACAATAAAAAATAGAGACATCAGTGCCAAAAGAAGAGAAAAAAAAACGCAAATTGATCCAAGCGTACGACAAAAAAACCCTTAAAATACTATTAGATAATTGACAAAAGTTTCAGTACAATGCATACCTTCCCGGCGCATGCCCATCGTGAGGCACTTTGACATTCGGCAGTGCTGGCACTGGTTTCTATGATGCTGGTCGATCGGACACTTGCGATTCCCCCGACACGAATAATTCAGGTTTCTCCGCACGCTCCTCTTGAAGAAGCTCTTGCATCCTGTAAACGATCGCGTATTAAGGGCTGGATAAGAGAACAGAGTGAGATTTAAATCGGAGCTAGGAACATAACTCATGCACGAACTGCCTCTGCATGAATAAGGCAACATATGCACACCTATATACAGGGTGTCCCAGAACTCAACGTCAAGCCGAAACGGGGTGACAGGATTGATTGTAACCATCACGAGAAAAATCAGAAAAAAAATCTATCCCATGCAGTTTGAAAATTATGGGCATTTAACAAAAATAATTTTTATTATTTTTGTTCATTCAAACTTCGGAACCGTAACCCTAAATAACATTTCTAGAATCACAGTAAAAAATAATGGCACAATTGCCCCAAGTTTCCTAGAATTAAGACTATTTGTTAAACTATGAATTTAAAATTTTCAAAATTTGTCTACTTTGAAAGGCCCTGCTTTAAAAAAAAAGTACTAGAGTGCCTTGGCAAGTGCCATTAAAAGTTGGCGCATTTAATCAGGATTGTAAAATGGTACAATACTTGTTAGTTTCATACTAAAAGAAACGAGTAAAAAAATTAAAACCTCAAGTAACCCGATTTTTGCTAACCCATTTTACTCAGTTGAAATGTTTTTTATTCGCACAAGCTCTTGGTAGGTTCTTAATTTTACGGCAAAATGATGAGAGAGATGGATAGTGGACATGTTTGCCATGAGTGAGCGAGACAGATAGTGACGCCACGCAGTGAGACGGAGATGCGTCGTTTAACTCACTCATGGCAAACATGTCCACTATCCATCTCTCTCATCATTTTGCCGTAAAATTGAGAACCTACCAAGAGCTTGCGCGAATAAAAAATATTTTAACTGAGTAAAATGGGTTAGCAAAAATCGGGTTACTTGAGGTTTTAATTTTTTTACTCGTTTTTTTTAGTATGAAACTAACAAGTATTGTACCATTTTACAATCCTGATTAATTGCGCCAACTTTTAATGGCACTTGCCAAGGCACTCTAGTACTTTTTTTTAAAGCAGGGCCTTTCAAAGTAGACAAATTTTGAAAATTTTAAATTCATAGTTTAACAAATAGTCTTAATTCTAGGAAACTTGGGGCAATTGTGTCATTATTTTTTACTGTGATTCTAGAAATGTTATTTAGGGTTACGGTTCCAAAGTTTAAATGAACAAAAATAATAAAAATTAACCACAATAACCGAAAAATGGTTACAGTTTGACCAAATTTCTAGGTTTTTCTTAAATGCCCATAATTTTCAAACTGCATGGGATAGATTTTTTTTCTGACTTTTCTCATGATGGTTACAATCAATCCTGTCACCCCGTTTCGGCTTGACGTTGAGTTCTGGGACACCCTGTATATATATATATATATATATATTGCTTTTCCAATAGGTCACGAACGAATGTAGCACCCCCTTAAGTACTATCTGATATTTACGGACCATACCGTATATATAGATATACGGTACTTAAGGGGGTGCTACATTCGATCGTGACCTATTACAAAAGCAAAATTTGCCTTCAGTAAAAGTATTAGGTATCGTTTTTCAGATTTTTCGTAGTAATTTAACATTCCGTAAAATCCTTAACCTCGCGTGATCATTTTGCTGCGTTTTCGACGAATTAACTTTCGGCAATTATTTTTTGGTATAAAAATGATCTGCCATAGTTTATTTCTCTTACAGACGTCCTAGGGACATTATTTTCGCGAAGTAGAAGACTGTAAATAGACTTTTTTCTTCTTCGGATACCTCCAACAGTTTTTTTCGAACAATTTTGCATTCAATTGAGAAAGCAACTATTCGCGACCATTCTTAGATAGCAAAAGGAATGACGATTTTTGTTTTCGAAAAGGCAGCAAAGAGATCCTGCAAGGTAAGGGTCTAAGAAAAAAAAAAACGTCCAAAAATCTTTAAAAAGGGTGGGTTATTTAAAAAAAGTGAAATTAGACATTCCGGTTGGAAATTAGACATTCCGGTTGATGATCCAATCCAGTAGTCCCTTAAATACCACGCGGTATTTGCGGGTCACCCTGTACGTTTATGGATATACTTATTTATAGTCTGATTGCGAGTGTACTTTATAACAAAATAATCGTCAGTCGGTGCACGGTCTGGCCTCTCCATAGGGCCGAGTGCGCGGCTCCCATCCCGCTCAACGCGTTTTCCACCTAATATAGCTTCATTCGGTGCACGCACGCATTTTGCTCACGCGAGATGCGTGTGTACCCCGCGAGGTTTTCAACCGCTACAGCATATATATATATATATATATATATATATATATATATATATATAAATATATATATATAACCCGCATGGAAAGAGAGATATGAAGGGCAAAGGAGGTTGACGACGAAGAATACACTCAGCAATCACGCGGGGCAAAGAATGAAGGCTCGTTCGTTCCATGTTTCGTACCTTAATGTCTATATACATAGATCAACGTACATATACAGGGTGTCCCGGACCCGAATGCGTCCCCTGAAATGGAGGGTAGGGGGTGAAATTCTGATTCGATTGATATAAGCATGTGTGGGTCTCAGATCAACCGCTGAATTATTATTCATTTTTAAAGGCGGGCCAATCAGGTCAACGATACGCCGGCCATCGGGCACACCCGATTGGTCCGCCTTTAAAAATTGATAATAATTCAGTGGCTGATCTGAGACCCACACATGATTATATCAATCGACTCAGAATTTCACCCCCAACCTCCCATTTCAGGGAACCTGAGTCGAAATTTAGACCCTACTTTAAACCTCCTTTCGATCCCAATTTGTCATTCAATGGAGGTTCAAGAGGTTCAAATGGAAATCTCAAAAACATGTATATCAGAACCTACTGAACCTCCAAAAGTGGAAGAAATTGGACTTTTTCACTCAAAGGAGGTTTAGTAGGTTCATCTGAACCTCCTTTAAACCCTAGTGAGCCTGATTTAATGCTTACGCAAACCTACAGACCCTCTTTTAAACCTCCTTTCGCCCTACTAACTCTCCTTTGACTCCTTTCACCGGTGGCTCGCAGAGCCTCCTAGCCCTCCTTTAATCCTCTTCTGACCCTACTAACCCTCCTTTAAGCCTACTTCAATATGCTGCCCTCTGCTCCCCCCCTTCTCTCCCATCCGCAGTTCACCGATATTCCAAAGAAGGGATAATTATAATTAAAAAATATTTTCAGATAAACTATATATCATTTATTTATAATAATGAAATAAACTTGAAAACACACAAACAAATGTAGTACCAGCGTACTTTACTGGACTACTAACGTATACTATATTTGTACTATACTATAGTGCAAATATAGAAATATGGTAAACTTGAGTAGGTTTAATATAACGTTTTTTTAAGTTACACGAAATAATTTATAGTTGTGACAATGTATGTATATGTTTCGAATTAATGAATCAATCTTATAATAAATAATCAAACATCATATTTTTAATTCACACATATAATTTATTTTTCAGATATAGCTTGACCCTACAGAACCTCCTTTGGATCCAATCTTTCATTTTCCTTCTGCTTTGGATTCAAAGGAGGTTCTGTAGGGTACAGATAGGACTTTAGGCCAAAACGAGGTTGTGTAGGTTCACGCAAGCCGAGCCCATAGGTCTAAAGGAGGCTCAGGAGGTTGAATAGAAGGTTCAGTAGGGCTAAAGGAGGGTCGCCAACGGTGCAAATTTCTCCATATAGGTTGAAGGGGAGTCAAAGGAGGGCGGCGGTCTGTGCGTTACAAAGGAAATAGGTTCTCGAGCATTCAAAGGAGGGTCTAAATTTCGACTCAGGAACGCATTCAGTTCTGGGACACCCTGTACATATATATATATATATATATATATATATATATATATATATATATATATATATATATAGGTATGGGTATGCAAACTCTACACATACGTATGTATATATATGTTGATGTAATCCCTTAAGAATCACAACCCTGTTCGCGCTCTCTCTTTCCGCAGTGGCCCGGCGCGGCCCTCATCACGCGCGGTCGTTACACGCACGTAATTCAATCCCACGCCGTAGAAATGACTCTTTAACTCGCGTTTTCGCGTTTTACCTGGTTGGGGTATCATAGCACACACGGGAATTTCCGACTTTTTCGAGAGGAAGACCGAAGCGTGTGTGCATGTGGGTATAATACAAGCACTCCATTCGTCGGACTTTGGAGGCCGGACGGGAGGAATTCTCGCGTTTTTATGTATATTTATGTGAACCACTGGTGGATGGGCGATCGGGGATTGGCTCCGGCGTTCCTCCGAGTTAAGCAGCATTTTGCACGGCCGATACTCGGAGGGGTGACCGCTTGAACGTGCACCGGCTGGCCGCATCGACCAGTCAGCGGAAGGCCAATGCTGACGAGATTTTGGTGTAGATACTTGAGTTAAGGATGTTGAGTCCCTATGAAATATGTTAATGTTAATTGTTCAATGAATAGCTTCTTAATCGTCATGAAATTTTTACACGACCTCCTGAATACTTCATGTAAAAACATACCAAATTTTCCGAATTCTATCATCATTACTTTAACCTCCTTAAGGGTTGAAATAAAAAATGATAAGAAAATTCGGAAAATTTGGTATGTTTTTGTATGAAGTATTTAAGAGGTCGTGTTAAAATTTCACGACGATTAGGAAGCTCGTTATTAAAAAATTAACATTTTGTTAAGAACAATTTTTAAAAGAAATAAAAAAAAATTTATCAATAAACTTCGTTTTGTTTCCGTTGCTTTCAGTATATTGTAGATATTATAAAATTGAGAGGTCAAAAAAAAAACTTATTGCAAAGTTACATCAGTTTCCATAAAACAACATTTAATTTGTGAATGTTAATTGTTGAATAACGAGCTTCCTAATTGTCGTGAAATTTTTACACGACCTCTGAAATACTTCATACAAAAACATACCAAATTTTCAGAATTTTATCATCATTTTCGATTTGGGACGTTAAACGTTTGTGCGGTGCAGAATGAGAAGCATATGGGGTGGCCTATACCGGTAGGGGTTTTCCACAGTTTCCACGTACCCACGGCAAATGCAGTGTAGTGTGGCTGAAGACGGCTGGGGATGGGCGAGGTCCAAACCATCAAGTGTTGTACGTCAACTCACAAGAAACGTCACTTAAGGGGTGATTAAGGTGATTTTCATGATTTTTTTTAAAGGAACGATTTCTTCACGATTTTTGAGACTTAGGGTACGTTTTATTACTACTTTGGCTGTTACATGGTACTTTTTATGTTTCTTTGTTATGTTTAAAATGGCACAGATATGGCACGGGCTTTTAAACTGCACTTTCAAAACTTGCATGAACGTATAGCTCAAAAACTAATCGACCGATTCTGATGAAATTTGGTATAAAGCTTTCTGACCTTATTTTCTATAACATCACCCTGAATGGTTTTGAAAATAAAAAAAGTGTTTTTTTTTACAAAATTTAGTCTTTTTTTTTTTTTGACAATTCCAATTTTTCGTTTTAAAGGGTACCATTTCATCGATTTTCAACATTTCCCACTTTTTCTTACAAGGAAAGGTTGCGAGGTCGATCTCTCCGATTTCGATGAAATTTGGCATGCTTGTAAAGTAGGTAAAAATAGGCGACACGTATTTTTTTTTATCTCCGGAACCCGATTTTTAAGGGTTGAAACGCACCCGCGAAAATTGGGGTGTATGTCGTTTTTCGTCTATAACGCTTTAACGGTACGAGATATGAAAAAAATTTCAAATCGCAACGATGTTTATTTTTTCGCGTACTACACATTGAAGATGCGAACGATAACGTTATCGACGGAAAACGAAAAACACCCCTATTTTCGAGGGTGCGTTTCACCCCTTAAAAAGCTGGTTGCGCAGATATAAAAAAATACGTGTCGCCTATTTTCACCGATTCTACAAGCATGCCAAATTTGATCGAAATCGGAGAGATCGACCTCGCAACCTTTCCTCGTTAGTTCATATCCTGCGTGTGAGGGATAACGAAAGAAAGATCTTCGTTGGTTTTTTATCAGATTAATCCCACCAACGTTGCGTGTCACGCCGTCTGACAACATTCGTCGCAACCCGTTTAGAAAACCGTGCCATATCTCCGCCACTGTTAAAAATTGATAAAAAAAAAAAAAAATACCATGTCACAGCCAAAAGCGTCAATAAAACATACTGCGCACTCGATATACACTTTCCCAAATTTTATAGATCAATGATCACTTTGATAAAAATACGTGCCGAAAATTTCAGTAATCAGAAATAAAAAGTCCCAAGTGGCGAAAGTACATTTAAAAAAAATCATTTACTACATTTTTTTAAAAATCGACGAAAAGAATTTAACAAAAATGAATGACATTTGGCGTGCAAATCACAGTTGTCAAAAAACTATCATTCGCGTACCCACAGTGGAGTACTTTTTTTTCACAATTATTAATTTTTTCCCCCAAGTCCGAAAATTTCTTTGAAAATCTTAAAACCACCATAACTCGATAACCACTGATTTTCGAGCCCCTGGTGGACACGAGTTAGTTCGTCGCCAACGACCTCGACTATAATCCCTTCCAACCGATCGGTTGATTTTTTCATCGCAATGTCGTAATATACCTAAATATCGAAAAATCAAGAAAAAAAATCAAAGAATGAAAGAAAAAATTGGCTAATTTGAATTGCGTATTACTGACAATGGGACGATATATATAGTACCCGAGCAAAGAGCGCAATTACATAGAACAGTGGCGAGGATAGCGGGCGGGTTCGTGATGATGGTGGTGGTAAAGGGACAGGGAATGGGGAGCGCAGTCGTCGAGCTTTGTCGTATAGCCAACAACTATAACTACAAATTGCATCGTTACACGCAAATTACGCGATTACGACGGATGGCGCTGTATGTACACACACACGCACACGCACACACCCATATATATATATATATATATATATATATATATATATATATATATATATATATATATATATATATGTATGTATATTAGCGTATTTATATACAGACGTACATATATATATATATATATTGGAAGCATGTGGTCCAGGAGTGAGAACAGGAGAAACGGGTGAGGCTGTAGGATGGTTAATCGGGTGGTGTGGTCGTCCACAGACGTTCTGTTTTTGCTCTATGGATGATGTTGGTCCAGTGAGTTCTCTCTTGTTCCCTCTCTACACGCAACAGCCTATATATATATATATATATATATATATATATATATATATATATATATATATATATATATATATATATATATGTGTGTATGGAGGCATACCGTAAACCGGGGCCACCGTGCAACGTGTCCACTATACACATATACACACCCTGCGGTAATGCTACCGTTTATACTTTTAGATTACCGCACGAGGAATGAGGCCCCGCGGAAGGAGCTCTCGGCCTCACGTCCTTCGCACTGTCTTTTTTTTTTGCCAATGACTCAATGCGACGGTCCACGACTGTCGCGATAAGTTTGCACATATATAGTAGATATACTATTGTCCATGTGGGGGAACGAATTAAGGCGGGACACCAATGTGACGGATAAAAAAGTTCGATTCTTTCGGCATTTTTCCAAAGCACGCGTATTCGAGATTACGTGAAAAAAAAAATCGAGTTGAAATATTGCGGGACCGAGCTAGAGGGAGCTGTGAGAAGGTACATTTTTTAATAGCGTTTTTCTCGAAACAACTTTTTTCGAGTTGCTCGAAATCACGACGAAAACTATTGTCCGACTCTCAATTTTTTAAGTAAAAAATTTCTTCATTTTTTTAAATTTAGTAGTGTTTGGCCCTCCGATACAAGTAGAAATTTCGCCAAAATTACACGTTTTTTTTAACACCCGCCCATTTTTTTTAGACAACGAACAACGAGAACTACATTTATGTACATTATAAAACTTTGTGATTTTTAGTTTTCGGACGAACCATTATCGCGTTATCGATCCGGCCGTTAGACAAACATTTTTTGACAGCCTTTTTATACCTCAATAACGTGCTTAAGTTAATTTTTTTTTTCAAATAAAAATATACAGGAAGTATGTTCGGTGCATGTTTAATAACATACATATTTCTCATATTCCAAATAAGTAATCTGGTAGACAAAAAAATTTAGAAAAATCAGATCAAATTCAGAAAAGTCTTCGAAAAGTTTAGCAGTTTTTTTTCGCAAATCTCTGTCGACTTTCCTCTACTCAGCTATCATAACATATATACGTATATATTATATATACATATATACATGACAATCAGGCCATATATATAGATATATATGAGCTTCAATTGTGAAATGAAATAAAAAAAACGTCTGCTCTCGACCGCAAATTCATGCGAATGAACAACGCTAATGACGACGCCTAGTAATGGCGATCGAATAAATCATGAATTTGCATTATACAAAACGAACTCTTATGCCCAACCACCGAGAATCCTTAGGATCAGGCATTCGCTCGAATTAAGAAATGGACGAGAAACGATTGCACTCATAAATATATATATATATATATGCCTCTTCAAGCGGAAGTTGATCCAAGGGATCTGCAGCCAAGGAGCAGGCTTCGCTCGTTATTCGCTTCGCTTGCAACTTTACCCGACTCTATCACCACGAACGTATATCAATGCTATAACATCCTCCAAGTTATATGTGCACATGGGGAGAGTCGTTTGTGAAGACTTTCCAATTCGAGGACCATCCTCGTGGCCTATCGTCCCCCATATCGTAGCCAAGCCCCGATGTCTTCGGAATCTCCGTAGCTTTCCCAAAATCGACGATTCATCGGAAGAAAAAAATATAACGATCACGGTCGAAACAGCCGGAAGTGCTGATAGCGAACATTGCATGGATATGACGGGTTTGAAATATACCCTCTCCACGTGTGTCTAATGCAACACCGATGTATATGACGGAGTCGGCAAAAGTTGCAAGCTCGCAACGAAGACGCGAGCTGGACGCATCAGAGCGAGCGGTCAGCAACGTTTCGACTCGGCTGCGTAAAATTAACGACATTGTTATAAGTAATTAGCGTTAGAGGCGGCTGCATGTGTGTGTGTGTGTGTGTGTGTGTGTGTGTGTGTGTGTGTGTGTGTGTGTGTGTGTGTGTGTGTGTGTGTGTGTGTGTGTGTGTGTGTGTGTGTGTGTGTGTGTGTGTGTGTGTGTGTGTGTGTGTGTGTGTGTGTGTGTGTGTGTGTGTGTGTGTGTGTGTGTGTGTGTGTGTGTGTGTGTGTGTGTGTGTGTGTGTGTGTGTGTGTGTGTGTGTGTGTGTGTGTGTGTGTGTGTGTGTGTGTGTGTGTGTGTGTGTGTGTGTGGTGTGTGTGTGTGTGTGTGTGTGTGTGTGTGTGTGTGTGTGTGTGTGTGTGTGTGTGTGTGTGGTGTGTGTGGTGTGTGTGGTGTGTGTGTGTGTGTGTGTGTGTGTGTGTGTGTGTGTGTGTGTGTGTGTGTGTGTGTGTGTGTGTGTGTGTGTGTGTGTGTGTGTGTGTGTGTGTGTGTGTGTGTGTGTGTGTGCGTGTGTGCGTGTGTGCGCGTGTGTGTGTGTGTGTGTGTGTGTGTTATGCCTATGGCGGACGGTTCTAGGGCGATAAAGGACTCGACGGGGGCTTGTACTCTGGTCCTCGGCGCAACGGATCCCCCCCCCCCGCGTGTGTGTGTGATGCACAAGAGGGCAGCGAACGCGCCTCTTGCATCTGCGGGTGTGCGTGTGTCTGTACGCGGGCGCGTTCCCGCTCGGCCTTCGTTAGCGCTCGGGATAATTGGTCACAGAGGATGCGTCGAGGTAAGTCGCTCCGGGTAATTCTACGCCTGGCGCATAAGTATAACCGCGAGCTGTGTACTCTGCTATACTTCTCTTTCTGGATTAATATACGCGGTGCGATATATATATATATATATGTAGTATGTATGGAGTTTCTATACTAAATATAAATAAAGTAATAAACATACACAATTATATACACTTATATTAATATAAACTATATTAATATTAATTATTAATTATTAATTATTGAATTACTAATTATTAATATAAATAATAATATATGAATATAAACAATTATATACACTTATATTAATATATATATATATATATATGTATGTATGTATGTATGTATGTCTGTATGTACAGGGGGGCCCGGAAAGTGACGTCCGAATGGAAATTCTGGATGCCTTATATCAACATCCATCCGAATCACCCTCATCTATGTTCTACGATCGTTTTTGATGCTCGAGAAAAAAAGATTAATTGTTCTTTTCGATCTCCCTGTAGGATAGCTTTTTATTTTTATCTCTTTTTGTGGGTGTGTGTTTCCCTAGCTTCCCTAGCTTCCCTAGCAGTTTTTACAATCATTTGAGTCATTTAGACCAGTGTAAGTATTTTTTTTAAACATCCAAACTTCATGGTATTGAGGTTTGGTTCATTGGAATGCAACGAAATTTCATTTCGTACGGTCAATTTTTTTTAGCACACTCAGGCTAGCGATGCCACTGAAATATTTTTGAAGATCCATATTAGAGATAACCTAACACTACGAAAGCAAAGCTTACAGGGTAATAAAAATGAATAAGGATTTTCGTTGCACTCCAACGATGCAAACTTCAATAATGCAAACTTTGGATAAAAATCTATGGCATTTGCTATAGGCCTAGCTCGTGGTCGGAAAAAAGAAATCTCGTGATTTTTTTTTGTTTTCAAGAAAGAGTATGGTGTTAAGAATCTTTAAAAAATTTGTATTGACAAATATTTATAAATTTGGTAGTCACAATGATTCATGCAGACCGCTGGTGGGAAAATGTTCTACCCGGTGACCACTGCCGCTCGAATACTTCCCGCAAGCAATTATCCGGTCCTTGGACGAAGGATTGAACAATATATTGATTTTTGTAAAAAAACACCCTCAGTCTACAGTGAAAGAATACATGTTTGATGAGGAAAACGCTCTATATTTTTGTTGAAAAAAAATCGTATGCATCGAAAAAAAGCCTTTATTTAAGCACTGCTTTTTGACGTGCAAAAGAAACTTGTAAAACTCGAAGATGATCGGTGCCGTGATTTTTCGACGAATCCTGGTCACCGAACTAAATAAAAAAGTAATTTCGAGAGAAACGCCTTTACAGTTCAACTCGAAAGTTTCAGACAATATTTTTGTAGTATTATATATTTTGAGAATCCGCCGAAAAACGAAAATCAATTTCACAAAAATGTCAACCATGTGTAGACCTTAACCGTGAACTTCACAAAGATAACGAAAGTACATTAAGGATGTTCAGTCCCAAATCGCAAATGATGATAAAAATCTGAAAATTTGCTATGTTTTTGTATGAAGTATTTCAGAGGTCGTGTAAAAATTTCACGACAATTAGGAAGCTCGTTATTGAACAATTAATATTCACAAATTAAATGTTGTTTTATGGAAACTGATGTAACTTTGCAATAAGTTTTTTTTTGACCTCTCAATTTAATAATATCTACAATATACTGAAAGCAACGGAAACAAAACGAAGTTTATTGATAAATTTTTTTTTATTTCTTTTAATAATTGTTCTTAACAAAATGTTAATTTTTTAATAACGAGCTTCCTAATCGTCGTGAAATTTTAACACGACCTCCTGAATACTTCATAAAAAAACATACCAAATTTTCAGAATTTTCTTATCATTTTTTATTTCAACCCTTAAGGAGGTTGAAGTAATGGTGATAGAATTCTGAAAATTTGGTATGTTTTTACATGAAGTATTCAGGAGGTCGTGTAAAAATTTCATGACGATTAAGAAGCTATTTATTGAACAATTAACATTAACATGGTTCATAGAGACTCAACATCCTTAGATCTCGACGAAAGCACACACACAACAGAGACAAATAAAAAAGTTTTTTTTCTCAAAAAATAAAAAAAAGATCGTAGAACATGCATGCGGGTCATTCGGATACGTATTGATACAAGGCATGTGGATTTTCTTTTTGGACGTTACTTTTCGCGCCACCCTGTATATAATATATATATATATATATATATGGATAGATAAACTTCGAATGTGTACACAGGTGGGCACTCCGCGGCCAACGAATTCACCGACTTGTTTTATATATAGCTTTTATGCGGATAGGATGCTTATAATTATATATATATATATATATATATATATATATATATATATATATATATATATATATATATATAGAGAGAGAGAGCGCTGCACCGAGTCAGTGCACGCGGTTCCGTGCGCGTTTCCTGTCCAGCTCGCGTATTATCTATAACACACACACATACACAATATAGAGAAGATTCGTGAAGCTGGCACGTCTGTGAAGAGAGGTTTTCTCGAAGTCGTTTCCCCGAGTGAAATACGGACGAAAAAAGGCTATTTGCCATAGAGATAAATTTAATGGGTATGCACTTGCGTTAACGAGAGTCCGCGCGGCGATCCGGGATGATCAGCTGAAAATCGCATACCTGTGAGGTCAACCGCACTGCGCTGCTAGATATGTGTACATGTATATACGCATGATGTGTGTGTGTGTGTGTGTGTGTGTGTGTGTGTGTGTGTGTGTGTGTGTGTGTGTGTGTGTGTGTGTGTGTGTGTGTGTGTGTGTGTGTGTGTGTGTGTGTGTGTGTGTGTGTGTGTGTGTGTGTGTGTGTGTGTGTGTGTGTGTGTGTGTGTGTGTGTGTGTGTGTGTGTGTGTGTGTGTGTGTGTGTGTGTGTGTGTGTGCCATAAAAGAAAGTATTTCCGGTTGATTGCGATAAAGTTTAAAACCTCCGAACCAACTGGAACGCCGTCTTCACCGAATGAGCGGATGATTATCGCAACGAGGCCCTAGGCCACGAATCATCACGATCATGGTAATGATTTTTGTGCAGCTGTATATATATTTGTGCAGCTGCATATATATATATTTATATATACACAGAGCCTTAGGAACGTCGATGTAAAGTCTTAAGGGGGTGATAGGTCACCTCGTAGGGATATCTAGCCTAGGTTACCTTGGTTCAAAGTATAAGCATTTCGAATTATCATGGTCAGTATGATTGTTGGAAAATTTATCGAAATTCGGTACTCACTCGTTTACCCCTATGTTAAGGCTATGTTTTGAAAATATCATTAACATAAAAGGTATTTTCATTTTTTGACAGGTTGGAGTAACGGAAAGTTGAAGTATGTTAAGAAAAATAAAGTTTGGCAAAATTTGAGGGTTCTAAACAACTTTTTAGTTAGGACTCAAACGCCTTTTTCAAGTTTTTTTTTTCATTATTATCGGAGTATTAATTTTTTCTCATCTCGACGCAGAAAACGTCAGTGCGTGATCCAATGTAAGTCTTAATTAAATTTTTTCTGTAACAATACACCATTTGTATTTAAATATTTGTTTATACCATAAACAATTTGTATTTGCAGATTAAGAATCAATGTATGCAATTCAGTTGTGAAAATCATATCAACCACTTGATGAACGAGAACACGATGTATACATCACTGAACGTCTAACAAGTATGCGTGCTTTTTGAGTAATACGCTGTTTTGAAGTAAGAAAACAGATAAAGAAAAATAATTGAAGAAAAATCGAAAAAAAAATTAAAAGTCGTTTCAGCACTGCCTAAAAAAATGTTGAGACCACTCAAATTTTGTATGAATCACTTTTTCACAATGTATTAACGTTTTCCGTTGAGTACCGGGAAAAAAATTAATTTCTTTTTTGAACCACCCTAGTATACATAGTTCATTCGCTGAACACAATGACCTTCACATTCAAATAAAACGAAACTACCACCCAAGTTAAAGTAAACAAACATTTATTTATTATATTATTAACATTATTAAATAATTGATTTATCATTAATGAAGTTCTAACATTGTATATATTTTTAATTGCTTCTACGAATTAAGCTTTTGTCATAATGAAGAACCGTATATCTTTGTTCACACACACATATATATATATATAAGTATAATTTTTTTTCGAAGTGTGGTAAATGGTAATTGAATTTGCATTTGCTCGTAATTTTTTTTCTCAAAAATTTGGATTTCAATATAATTGTCTCGTGCAAATTAATCATATATATATATATATATATATATATATATATATTCATAAATACAGTCGAATGCAAAGATAAGTACGACCAAGAGGCCGGAAGAAGCGAAATAAGGCAGGATACACAACGGAGCAGGTTGCGCACTAGGAGGGATGAGGCTATACATAAGACACGGAAAGAGGGAGAAAGAGAATGAGAGAAAGAGAGAGAGAGAGAGAGAGAGAGAGAGAGAGAGAGAGAGAGAGACTACGCATTGCACACAGCCGTAGAAATGGGATTAATAAAGATTAGCCAGAACTGAATAATATAATATGATCTCATTAGAGCGATTAGCCGATGCCGGGTGTAGTGCGCGCTGGTTTACCAAGGGGACGAAAGGTTCCTCGGGTGGACCGGTGCGGGGAACAGAGTGAGCCTCTTTCTTTTCTCCTCTTCGTCTTCCGCGGTGCAACGTCTGGGGCTTCTTCTCGTCGCTGTGCTCGGTTGAAACGACAGGGACGACGACGAGCACGAGAACGATAAGTGGAAAGGGAAGAAGAAGAAGAAGAAGAAGAAGTGGAGGAAGGAGATCGAGGATGAGGTGGTGTAGGTTCGAGAGGGACTTTTGTGGCAAGACGGACGCGAAACGGTAAGTCCGTAAGTAACCGTAAGACTCTTGACAAGGGGTTGGAGGAACCTGGCGCGGGTATGAAGCCCCTTGTGCTTCAGCGCCCCCCCCCCTCTCTCTCCCTCTCTCTCTCTTTTTCTCTCTCAGCGAAATCCACCCACCCTGGCGAGAAACCGCAATGGTAGAATTGAATTTCGAGCACGCGAAGCAAGAGAAAAGTAGATTGACGAAACGTGAGCGAGAGAGAGGGAGAGAGAGAGAGAGAGAGAGAGAGAGAGAGAGAGAGAGAGAGAAAGGGGTGAGTTAGAAGGGTGGTCGTCGAAGTTACAAGCAACCGAAGTACACGCAACGGAAGATGAGTCGATTGGGGGTGCCCCTTTCGCTGCGTCTCCACCCATACAAACTTCAGCACCATGCCAGTCGACCCCTTTCGCTATTAAACAAAGCAAAATGCAAAGTAATCCCTCTACATATCTATAGATGTTCCCATTACTGGAGAAAATCTGGAAGAAGCGCTCAAAAAACAACCCTCGTTCATCAGAGTTCATGTCATTCGATAACATTCGAGTTTGCGTCGTTGGTATCCAACTAAAACGATTACTTTTTCATTTCCGAAGTTTTCCATGACATATTTGTGCTGCTGGAATCAGGGAAACATTTTGTGAGATCCTTATTTGGTGCTCTACAACCGGAATCTGCAAAATATGACTTTGTCGTTGCGTTCCAGCAATGCAAACTTCAACCCCACGCCTTTCGACAATCCTCAGCATGACCCTAGCATCCTCAGCATGACCATAGAACCCGTTGGGTTTGCTAACTTCGACGAAATTCTTTCCATAAACAGAGGTCAGTTCTCATTGGAGGGCAAAAATTAAGACTAAACAATCCAACCTGAAAGAAGCGCCCAAAAAACAACCCTCGTTCATCAGAGTTCATGTCATTCAATAACATTGGAGTTTGCATCGTTGGAACGCAGGAAAAACTATTGCCTTTTCATTCCTAAAGTTTTCCTTGACAGATTTGACCTACGAACATCAAGAATGCATTTTGTAGGATGATTATTTTGTGCTCTACAACCCGAATCTGCAAAATATGATTTTGTATAGTAATGTATAGTAAAAATTCTTTCCATGGACAGAGGACCGTTTTCATTGGAAGGCAACCAATGAAGACTAAAGATTCCAGGCTTTTGATTAGCGTTAGGCAGTGGTTCTTCGATAAAATTGACCTGAAAGAAGCGCCCAAAAAAGAACCCTCTTTCATCAGAGTTCATGTCATTCAATAACATTGGAGTTTGCATCGTTGGAACGCAGGAAAAATTATTGCCTTTTCATTCCTAAAGTTTTCCTTGACAGATTTGACCTACGAACATCAAGAATGCATTTTGTAGGATGCTTATTTTGTGCTCTACAACCCGAATCTGCAAAATATGATTTTGTATAGTAATGTATAGTAAAAATTCTTTCCATGGACAGAGGACCGTTTTCATTGGAGGGCAACCAATGAAGACTAAAGATTCCAGGCTTTTGATTAGCGTTAGGCAGTGGTTCTTCGATAAAATTGACCTGAAAGAAGCGCCCAAAAAAGAACCCTCTTTCATCAGAGTTCATGTCATTCAATAACATTGGAGTTTGCATCGTTGGAACGCAGGAAAAACTATTGCCTTTTCATTCCTAAAGTTTTCCTTGACAGATTTGACCTACGAACATCAAGAATGCATTTTGTAGGATGCTTATTTTGTGCTCTACAACCCGAATCTGCAAAATATGATTTTGTATAGTAATGTATAGTAAAAATTCTTTCCATGGACAGAGGACCGTTTTCATTGGAGGGCAACCAATGAAGACTAAAGATTCCAGGCTTTTGATTAGCATTAGGCAGTGGTTCTTCGATAAAATTGACCTGAAAGAAGCGCCCAAAAAAGAACCCTCTTTCATCAGAGTTCATGTCATTCAATAACATTGGAGTTTGCATCGTTGGAACGCAGGAAAAACTATTGCCTTTTCATTCCTAAAGTTTTCCTTGACAGATTTGACCTACGAACATCAAGAATGCATTTTGTAGGATGATTATTTTGTGCTCTACAACCCGAATCTGCAAAATATGATTTTGTATAGTAATGTATAGTAAAAATTCTTTCCATGGACAGAGGACCGTTTTCATTGGAGGGCAACCAATGAAGACTAAAGATTCCAGGCTTTTGATTAGCGTTAGGCAGTGGTTCTTCGATAAAATTGACCTGAAAGAAGCGCCCAAAAAAGAACCCTCTTTCATCAGAGTTCATGTCATTCAATAACATTGGAGTTTGCATCGTTGGAACGCAGGAAAAACTATTGCCTTTTCATTCCTAAAGTTTTCCTTGACAGATTTGACCTACGAACATCAAGAATGCATTTTGTAGGATGCTTATTTTGTGCTCTACAACCCGAATCTGCAAAATATGATTTTGTATAGTAATGTATAGTAAAAATTCTTTCCATGGACAGAGGACCGTTTTCATTGGAGGGCAACCAATGAAGACTAAAGATTCCAGGCTTTTGATTAGCATTAGGCAGTGGTTCTTCGATAAAATTGACATGGCACGCGGGCTGGCAGATTTAGTGTGAATGTACAAAAGGAGAGGACCGATCTATCATCGACGGACAGGACCGTGAAACGCAACGATTGCGCATACGGCATGGTACAAGGGGCCTAACGAAGGCCGAGGGGACAAAGATGGGCCGAGAACAGGGAGACGACTATTCGCGGGGAAAGGGTACCGTCGAGTAGACTATCGAGTAGACTACCTCTCCATCCTCCTTGGAGCTGGAAAGCAAGGCGTCGACGATCCCGTGCGCTGTATATATGGGGAAAGGACATTTTGAACCCGTTTAATCTACCTATGTAATGTTGACTATCAGCCCATCTGGCTCTTTCGAGGACAACTCGTAAATTTTTGTTTAAACGGATCGTTGATTTTCAGGCACACGGCGCTCCTTGAAATGACCTTCATATGAATATGATTACATCAATCCAATGGTGATTTTCAAGACATTGGGCTTCGCATAGTGTTGAGCATGGGGACAATTTCCTACCGTAAGGACGATCCTCGCAGTCTAATGTCTTCGAAATCACCTTTTCCTATATATGTATATAAATATATATATGTATGAAATTGGAGAAACCATGTTCGACCTCTCGGTACTTGGAATGGGAGGCACCCGGCTCCCTGTAATCGGCAGATTAATGCGTTCGCGTCGCGGTCCTACATGCGTCTTGCATTCCAAGGGGATGATCTCCAGGGAAGCTGTACGGAAGAGGGTGTTACGGTCAGACGCGCTCAGAGTAAGCGCAACCCTCGCTGTCACCCTGCGGCGATCAGCTTCTCACTATATTTTCAGCCCGTATATAATTTTTTATGTTTTGTGTCTTTTTCTTTCTCCACCTATGAAAAATTGTTCGTTGCTCTTGGCTCGGTGCCCTATATTTATGACTATAAAATTTGATTTATGAATATGTATGCTCTAGCCATCAAGAAGGCGAACATCACGGTCGTCAGATGATTCTTGGGCTCTTGATGGACGTCTTGCTCATTTGAGGGGTTACCCCCACTTGCGATTTTGAAAAAATCAATTTTTTTATTGCATTTTTTTGAAGTATAAGTATCTGAGAATATGTCCTGAAAATTTCAAGACGATCGGAACAAAATTGACTGAGATATCAGCGTTGAAAGAGAAGAATCCGTGAATTGAAGAACTAAAATTGAAACTTTAAACGCGTTTTTCTCAAAATGGCATTTCTGAAGTCGGTGACCAAGATTACTCGAACACTAATGAACCGATCTTCTTGAAATTTTGCAGGCTTATTTAATACATAAAAATGTAGTCTTTAATCGTTCGATTTTTGTTTTCGAAAAAAAATGGCCGTTTTATAGCCAAAAAACGACCGTTTTTTTTCGTTAAAATCGAACCATTAACTTTGACTGTCTGCCATTTTGTGAAAAATGAATATTTTTTAAAATCCTTCGATTAAAGACTGGTTTATACTTATATTCGACTAAATCCATCCGCATTTTTTTTTCAGATGATCGACTTCGCCGCAATGTTGGTCACCGCAAACCGTGTATATAAAAACATTATTTCATTGACGGCCGTTTGCCACTAAACAATGTAATATTTTTCAATAAAAAAATTACTGAAAGTTCTTCAAGATGTGTTCTTTAAGATGGTATATTGATCGATTAAAAAAGTTCTGTAGTTTTCTTTAAAAAAATTCATGAAAAAAGCCTTCTTTTTGCGCTACAAGTGGGGGTAACGCCTTAAAGCCTTTGTAGCTCTTTGCAAAATATGCCTACTGCTATCCAAAGAAGACCCTATCATTCAAAAATCGACCTTCTGTCTTTTGGTCCGTTTCATTTGCACCCGATATGCCGAACCTTTTAGTGTGCGATTCAATTTTACTTATATTTGGTTTACATCGCGGTATTTGGGGCGATGCTGGGGGGGGGGGGGTAGAACTGAAAAGAGTTTCCTACAATAAAGTGCCAGGTCCTGTCAGTGAGAAGTAGTCTCGGCAGATGATTCTCTTGCTCTTTTAGATATATGTCTACTTACGATATATGTTTGATTAATTTGATTAAATTGATAATTCGATTAATTTGATTTGATCAAGGGGCCAGTCCATTTTGGAAATTTCAAATTTTCAATTTGAAAATTTCACTGGAAGAAATCGACGATGATGAGCAATCAGGAGGGATTTTAGGTAAGAGCTTTTCATAGTATAAACTTCAAACGCGTTTCTCTCGAAACAACGTCTTCAAAATCTAGCTCCATCGTAACTCTAAAACTAATAAGCCGATTCTCTTGAAAGTTGAACCACATACTATAAACATGATTCGCAAGAAGATGACCGTCGATGGTTTTAAAGATTTTATTTTTACTCTTTTTTTTTTTACTTTTTTCGTTTTTCATCTGCCATTTTTTTCATTTTTTCATAATGTTTTATATCCGAGGGTCATTTTGTAGCTGGTGTCATACTGGATCTAATGGACTTTGATTTTTTTTGTCTCAGACAAGCCGTTGCCGAGTTGCGACGGAGCTACCTAGCCCACCTATTTTTAAGGCGTTGCGTTCAACTATAGTTTTTGTACTTAAAAATGAATAAAAATTAGTTAATTTTTTTTTTTTAAATGTATTTCAAGACTTTATTTATCAAGCCCAACAACTTTTATATTCATATCATTTTTAAAATCCTGAAAAAAATAGCCTTTTTTCGTGGCTCCAAAGTGGACTGGCCCCTTAAATTGATAATTTGATTGACTTGATTAAATCAATTAATTATTGATAATTTGATTAAATTGATTTACCCATATGTGGTCTACGTCGAGGCATTGGGGGTGGGGAGGGGTGGGAGAGTATTCAATAAAACAATATAAGAGAAATCGATTCACATAAGCGAATGAAATGAAAATATCAATATCGAATACAGGGTTGAGTATCTAATTATTATAAAAAAAATTATAAAACGAGTATCTTTCAATGACGTGTCAATGAAAGAAAATGAGTATCTTAGAATAGCGTGTCTGTTCCTGTCAGTGGGAAGTCGATTGTTTCGCTCAGCAGATGATTTTCTTGCTCTTTGAGATACATGTTTATTCGCGATCAGATGACTCTTCGTCTGTTGTGTAATATGCCTACTGTGATCTGAAGAAAGACCTCTTCGTCAGATGTCTCGCTCTGTCGACGATATTTTATGCCACTATGTTGACACATTTGATTGCATCTGATTAACCCTCAATCGGCAAAGGTATTTGAGGCACCCTAATCTCGTGAACCTGGGTCGTTTTCCTTTTTGCACTACCAAACCAACAACTGCCAATGGAGAAAATTTGAAAAAAATTATGCTTAAACTTTGAACGTACTTCTCAAGGAAAAATAGGCGTTCCTTTTCTTTCTTATTTTAAATATTTTTTTCAGTAAATATTCAGCAACTTGCGAAGAAAATGATTTTGGGCAGGACCAAAACGACCCAGGTTCACGGAATGACGATTAAGTACATGTGGGATCTATATGTTTTATTTACCTAAAGCTTCCTCGAGAACTAGAATATGCAATGCCGAAAATCTCATAAAAGTAAAAGTATATATGGTTAAAGTTAAAAAATAAAATTAACCACATATATATGGTTAATTATATATATATATATAATTGTTAATATGAGATATAAAAAACACGAAGAAAAATGGAAAAAAACGCTGATTGTGAGCAGCACTCGAAGATATGTAAATTTCGCGAGGCGCGTTCGTCGCATGCCTTCATTCGAATTGAGTTCAACGTCAAATATATGTGTATATATATGTACATATTCCTGACGGAGGTCTCATATATACATCTGATTTGCGTGCGCGACAATAAAGGCATCGATTATGCGCTCCCTTGAATAAAGAAGAGAAGAAGAAAAAAGTAGTTTTCAGTCGCTCACAAGGCGTGAAAAGGAAACATCGCGTGCGGGTATAAATGTGTCTGTTTATACATATATACATACGTAAGACCAGTTTTCCGAAACGGGCCGTCCAAAATTTCTTTCCCAGGGGTCATCATCGTCAGTGAAAGGCAGAGAAAGAAAGAGAGCTGGAGAGAGGCCAAGAGGGAAAGATCAAAGATTGACCCCTGCGTAGAGGTTCAGGAACAGAAAATTTCCCTTTCTCTCTCTCTCTTTCTACCCCTCAAATCACGTCGCGCTGCTTCTGTCATAATGGACTGCCGCGGTTGTTCCCTCTCGCATACATTTCCGCGTGTGTCTCGAAGCGAGAGAGTCGATGATTTAGGCAACGGTTATGACGCTCGCGGAGGGCACACATACGTGAGAATGACAGAAGGTGGAAAGAAAGGGACGAATACTAGGGATAGAGAGAGGGGGGGGCACATGACACTCGGTCAAGGGCCAAGTTGAGGGGCCCCAGAGGGGTGTCCGGTTTAGGAATCGGGCCGTTGTCCATTTGAGAGTGCATGCTCATCCATATACATATGCAGATAGGGCAGTTTCAGAACTGGCCTCGAAATCGATCGTCTCCAAAATCACCTTCTCCCATGTATATATATATATATGTGTGTGTGTGCGTGTGTGTGTATTTATTTATATATATGCGCCCATCCGAGTTCGCCTGGCTTCTTTAGTCGGTCGCCCGATCACCGGAAAAACTGCGATGCCACCGAAACATGTACGAGGGACCCCGACTGCGGCCTCTCCCCATTAATCAAAATATTTCTGCATTCGATACGAGTCCTGTCTCGAGGACGAGTTTTCCAACCCCGCTATATGTGTATACATGTAGACGTATTAGATTCCGGTATACGGTATTTTGTATACGTCAATGTAGGCATGTATATGTGTGCATATACATACACGTAGTCATACGCGAGTTTCCCATCGTTTCTTCTCACCGTAACTCCCGATACGACCGTTACGTATGTTGCGTCACATTTATACGCCTAACGAAATATAATGGACAAAGTATCGAAGGAACAACTTGTCGGGTGCATTTGATGCGCTTTATCCGCGTTAATTTAAGTTCAGTTGGGTGGAATCAGAAACGGCACGAGTATACTACAAACCCAAACGAATCAAGCAATTTTTGCCAATTTGAGTATCGTATATGAGAATTGTTCCAAAATGAACATTTGCAATATGCGAGAGAGAGATATTGATGGATTGGTTATTTATTTATGCCCTGGTTAGACCTTCAGACATATTATATTTAAAATATAAATTAATGACAATATCAAATTTTTACAATACAGAAACACAGCTGAGGTAGAATGGATATAATTATGCGTTGATAGCTGACTTGATAACTAGGACTAAAAGCTAAAAAGGAATGAACCAGAATACAATAAGACTAAGAGCAATTCGCGTGAGGAAATAATATCAAACAAATTGTAAAACTAAATCGACAGCTAACCTGATATAAATCGACATCATGAGAAAAATGGTAAACAAATAAGCGACACTTTGAGACCGCGACTGTGGGAGACGATATTATGTAGTCGGGCAATGAGTGCCGGAAATAGATGAGAGAAGACAATGAGCTACGATAAGCCGTGGTCCAATGATCGAGATGGGAAAAATGTATGCAGTGGTCTAGTGCGAAAGTCTTTGTGACGATCCAGCAGGACTATAGAGTTCTAGGAGATACCCAGAAGCATAGCCCTCTGGAATCCAATAGGTGATGATGTCAGATAGATAGATAGATAGATAGATAGATAGATTGATTGATTGATTGATTTTATTATGCCCTGGTAACACCTTGAGGCAAAGAATGATAAATACATATACATAGAAAACATATATAATAATAATCATAATGAATTATAATATAATATAATAATATTATCTAATAATGCTGTCTAACAATAACAACAACAACAATAATAATAATAAGGTAATAATAGTACTGACAGTGGTAAAAACAGAAATATGAGGTAAATCAGAAAATAAAATGTAAAATAAATCCAAAGTACGTGCCAGCTCAGAAATGCTCATCCTTCTAAGGAAAATAGGTGGGCAAAGAGTCGCTGTTTGAAAATTGCAAGTGACTGTGAAGAGGTAATCACGGTCGGTAAAGAGTGCCAAAAATATATAGCTGATAGGGCAAATGAATTTTGGAAGGTAGATTTTCTGTGTATAGGGATGTGGAACGTAATGGGAATTGTTCGTCTCGTAAGACGTTCCAAAATACGTGCTTGTTGAAATCATTCCAGAATGTAAGATGGTGCATTATTGTGATAAATATTATACACTGTTGCACCGGCGAAATGAAGTCTGGATTTGACAGTAAGCCAGCCAAGACTCGGTCGATAAGGCGTAATATGAACATTCCGGTGCAAATTGAAGATGAAGCGAATGCAGCAATTTATCAGTTTCTCTAGCTTTGTGTTTTTCTCATCGGTGAGATTATTATAGGCCAGACAGCAATAGGTGGGGCAGGGAGACTCAAAATAATAGACCGGTAGTTTGGTATAATAAAATCGCTACTCTTCAGCGGTTACCGAAAAGAGAGAAAGATGTTCCAACTTCCCAATTTATCGATGTGTTTTTACTTTGGTGATGCAATGAGAGAAAAATGTAAAACGGGCCTGTCGACGAATGATTCTTTCTCAGTTGGCTTTTTCGCTTGGTGTTCGAATTGAAACCGGAGAAAACGATATGTCTCCTCATTGGTAGACATTGAAAATGGTGGAACGAGGCTCTCGTTTCGCTATAACGCGTTGGACGGATCGATCCTTCATTGGGACAATAATAATCGTCGTCGTCGTCGCAACGCTATGATTGTCGGCGATCACTACTTTATTACATGGACGAATTGATTTTGATGTCAAGCGATGTCAAATGACTGGGAATTATTGTCAATTTGTCATGCGCGCTTGTGCCATACACATACCCATATATATATGCATCAATATGTCTTGCTTCGTTCCGTCTCTCTCTTTGCGTGATGCAGTTGATTGGGGGCTGGCCCAGATTGTCGGCAAATATTATACGGGGCCCCGTAACGCAAACAACATGAATTTAGGCGACTCTCTCGTGACTCATATATACGACAAATCAGGATGATTTATTCGTCCATCCACATTAATCGTGCATAACACGTGTGAGGACGAGGCGAGAGACTAAAGAGGGCGGGGGGGGGCGGGGTAAAGTAGGGCAAAAAAAGAAAAAAGCGAAAACTCGCCATAAATTCTCATTTTGAATTAGGCGATCTGAGGATCGCTACCGTGGCTCGCCCCTTATTCTCGTATTTTTCGATTAGACGCTGTCATCCGAAAACGCCCTTATTTCGCGCATTTTCTTTTTGACCCCGAGGCAGAGTGCGTTTTCGTCGCGTCTGTGTTTTACGTCTCGGATCAGATTTATCTTCGCTGGAACTGCCGAGTGTCCGGGTCGCGCACACCTATACGTGCAGGGAGTCGAGAGACGGTGGGCCGCGACACGTGGTAGGTCCGAGAGAAAATACCCGGTGTCTGTGTACCCTCATCAGGACTCGTATATAATTGACGACGGGGAAACGAATAAAAGTGTGTACCGGCTTGCGACGCGAGAAAAGGCGGAGTTGGGTGTGCTGCTGGAGCCGCGAACTTTTGTGTGTTAGGGTCCTGAACGATGAACAGTGGTCGGAAGTTCCGAGGTGCGGAACTATACGGGGCCTTGAGTGTCTGGTAGAAACGAATTTTACCAATGTCGTACAATGGCAGTGCCCGTACCTTCGTTTGTTTTGTCAAGTTGAAACTAAGTCACTAAAACGTTTTTGAGTATGCTCGTTAAAGATCGGCAACTTAATCGGCAAGATAAACGCCGGATGACGAAATCGCCAGGTCTACTGATAATCAGCAGGTCCATTGGTAATCACCAGCTCCATTGGTGATCACTAGATCCATAGCTGATCACAACGTCCATCGGTAATCACCAGGACCATTGATAATCACTAGGGTCATTGCTTATCACCAAGTCCATTGGCAATCACCAGATCCATTGGTGATCACTAGATCCATAGCTGACCACAAAGTCCATCGGTAATCACCAGGACCATTGATGATCACTAGGGTCATTGCTTATCACCAAGTCCATTGGTAATCACCAGCTCCATTGGTGATCATTAGATCCATAGCTGATCGCAAAGTCCATCGGTGATCACCAGGTCCATTGATAATCACTAGGGTCATTGCTTACTACCAAGTCCATTGGCAATCACCAGATCCATTGGTGATCACTAGATCCATAGCTGATCACAAAGTCCATCAGTAATCACCAGGACCATTGATAATCACTAGGGTCATTGCTTATCACCAAGTCCATTGGTAATCACCAGCTCCATTGGTGATCACTAGATCCATAGCTGATCACAACGTCCATCGGTGATCACCAAGTCCAGATTGATAATCACTAGGGTCATTGCTTATTACCAAGTCCATTGGCAATCACCAGATCCATTGATGATCACGAGTATCATTGATGATCACTAGGGTCGTAGCTAATCACCCGGTCCATTCGTAATTACTAGGTCAATTGGTAACCACCGGGGCCATTGGTAATCACCAGACCCACCGGTAATCACTGGATCAATCGCTAATCACCAGATCCACTGGTAATCACTAGATCCATTGCTAATCACCAGATCCACGTGTAATCACTAGATCCATTGCTAATCACCAAGTGTATTGGTAATCACTGATCCATCGATAATCATCGAGTGTATTGGCAATCACTGATTCATTGATAATCACCAAGTGCAATGGTAATCACTGATCCATTGATAATCACCAAGTGTATTGGTAATCGCTGATCCATCGATAATCACCAAATCCATCGATAACAAAGCCTACGCAATGAAAATATGGAGATACTGACCTTCGCAGGTGAATTGACCGTAGTGTTTGCCGCTGCTTTTGTCGCCGCAAACGACGCACTCGATATTGGGCGACTTGTCGGTCTGCGAGCTGCCCGATTGGGAGCTGTTCGCTTGACTTCCCGGCGTAGTGCTGGGCGGCACAGGATCCCGGGGTGTTAGTACACCGCCGACGGGAACGAGGCACGTAATGTCCTCGGGCGTGGCCGAGGGTGTGAGATGCGCGGGTGGCATTGGCGGCGGGCATACCTGAAGGGGTCCCGTGCCCGGTCCACCGGTGACACCCGACGACGCGCCTAAGTTCGAGCCGGGATCCCGCGAGGCCCACGAGGGCGGCGGGGCCACCAACGCCATCGAGGCGGTGGTGCCGCGGGCCGGGAACCCCAGCTCCAACGTGCTGGTGAGGTCGGGGCGATGATGTCCCGCCGCTGGTAAACGACCGGGGAAGAGGCTCGCCGTCGCGGGCGGATAAACGACCCCGGCAGTCGCCAGGGCGTCCGCGCCTCCTGACCCCCCGCGAACCACCCTGGCTGCCTTTGCTTGGACTCGGACGAAATTCCTTTACCCGCTCGAGCGCCGCTCTTGGTCGCGGTCGCGATTATGATGGTCCAACGATCGGCTCGAAGGCGAATCTAGCCACGGGCGATCGTCGGAGGCGCGAGCCTCGTCGGCCGATCGGCAAGGCGAAGACTCAGCTGGGTCGAAAGATAGCAACGGAACGGAAGGACCAAAGGTGACCTTCCTTCGACCTCCTTGCGTCCTCTGTTGGTCTGGCAAGTTCTTTCGTGGATCTTTTTTCGGTCTTTCGTCTTTGGGCTTCTGCCTGGGATCGGCAGTCCTCGAGCTGCCGGATACGTCACAAGCGACACTTCAACCTTCGACCTTCGGTCTCGTTCGAGCTTCTATTATTTCTACTCGCTGCTTTCGGCGCTCCGATTCTTCCAGTTTCCACCCTTTAAACCTTCTCCTTTATTCAAACTTTTATCCTTTGGACCTTCCTTCTCACACCTTCTGTTCCTGCAACCTTCCGTCCCCGACCTTTTTCTTCTTCAACCTTTTTTCTCCACCGATACTTCTTCGATTCTCCACTCGCTTCCCTTTCAGCACTGCCTTCGATTCACCTTTATCCTTTGGACCTTCCTTCTCACACCTTCTGTTCCTGCAACCTTCCGTCCCCAACTTTTTTCTTCTTCAACCTTTTTTCTCCACCGATACTTCTTCGATTCTCCACTCGCTTCTCTTTCAGCACTGCCTTCGATTCACCTTTATCCTTTGGACCTTCCTTCTCACACCTTCTGTTCCTGCAACCTTCCGTCCCCGACCTTTTTCTTCTTCAACCTTTTTCCTCCACCGATACTTCTTCGATTCTCCGCTCGCTTCCCTTTCAGCACTGCCTTCGATTCACCTTTATCCTTTGGACTTTCCTTCTCACACCTTCTGTTCCTGCAACCTTCCGTCCCCAACTTTTTTCTTCTTCAACCTTTTTCCTCCACCGATACTTCTTCGATTCTCCACTCGCTTCCCTTTCAGCACTGCCTTCGATTCACCGTCCACTTCACCGTCGACCCGTGCCGATTTTCACTTCTCCGGTACCGGAAGTCACTCGACGATTCTCGGCATTACGCCCTCGGGTCTTCCATCCCTATCCATATATTCTCTCTCTCTCTCACTCGTCCGCAAACCTCGTAATCCCTCGCGTCGGTTCCCGCGACGCGCTCTCGGCGAACGGACTTTTCCGCGCGTTCGCGGTTCACCAAAATGGCGCTCGGCGACTCTACCACGCTGACGCGCCTTCAATCGCAACCCGTGTGCACGCTCCAACGCACGTGACGAGACTTCGCCAGTTACTCTTGCGTTTCCGCGATTATCCTTCTACCGAGCAACGCCAACGGGCTTGTCGCAATCGCCGATTACGATGCAGCTCGTCGAATATGTCACCCGTAAGCGCCGCGACCTTTTATTCTCCCTTAACTCGGTCTCGCGAGTTCACGAGTTTCATCGCTAACGTCGGAGACCTACGAACGCGATTCCGGATATACGTATGCTCGACATAGCGGTCTCCTTTAGTCGCGCACACCATCGCGCAATTCAATTGTCAATTACGCGTCCGAAGAAATTTCGCCCACCGTATTTACCGTATATACGTTTGTACACGATAATTGTATGTTACTTTGGAATTACGCATACAATATACACATACTCGTGTAGGCCCCTATATGCATACAAGTATATACATATATATATATGTATATGTATATATGTATATGTATATATGTATATGTATATATGTATATGTGTATATGTATATGTATATATGTATATGTGTATATGTATATGTATATATGTATATGTATATATGTATATGTATATATGTATATGTGTATATGTATATGTGTATATGTATATGTATATATGTATATGTATATATGTATATGTATGTATATGTATGTATATGTATATATGTATATATGTATATGTACCAATATATTAAAATATATCGATATATATATACAAATAAAGCGTATATTTATTCACAAATACGTCGAACCACACACTGACACACACACAAGGCACAGTCGCACTCGCGTTCGTAAGTGCAGCACCCGAAACAAAAAAAATGCCTAAATCCTCGTCACTAATATCCGGATTAGGAAAAAACAAATCGTACGCTTTTTTCGCGCGCTTCACTGGGTTTCTTCTCTGTGCGTAAACACGTGTGTACACAACGCTAACGTTCGGTGCACTGGGGTCGCCGAAGGTCGGGTGACTACTTTTGACGAAGAGAAGAGCGCTTTTGTTCAAGCACACACGTGTACAAGTACACGTATACTTATACTTCGTAATTACACAACAGCGTATGCACGTACACACGTATTATACACGTATGTTTATCTTCGCACGCGTGAACGTTTACCAGACGCACTTTCCGGAGAGCACATACGTATGGGACGAGCGCGACGGAGAATCCCGATTTTCCACGGGCTCGGTAACGAGCGAGGTGACCCCGAGTGGCCGCGAAGGTCGTCGCGAGGTACGAAACGACAACGGAAAATACGTAAGAACGTAGGGACGCGAAAAAAAAAACGGAAATAACCGAAAGGGTGCGCGACAACGATAAGATCGTTTGTTGGAGGGTCAAGGCGGCGGTGGCGGGCGAGAGGTTTAGCGCGAGACGGAGATTCCTCGTGTCTCTCGGGGCACTCCGCTGTGAAAACTCCCGAGTAGCAGGGACCGCGGGTCGCGGCAACGGCACCGTGGAGCGCTACCCCCCCCCCCCCTCCCGGCCCGCGGGCGAGCGAGCGAGACCGAGCGTGGAGGGGGCAAAAGTCGAGAGTAGGGCGAACGCCGAGGAGGTGGACGGAGACCGACGGAGAGAAGGAGAGAGAGAGAGTAGGAGGCGACGCTGTCGATGAAGCGTACAAAGCGAGAGGCACGAGTCACGGTCCGCTGGTAGAAGCAAAAAACACCGGAGAAAAAAATATCGAAGGACAATTGGACTGTCGACTTTATCGTGTCGTATCTCAGCGAGTCGTTAAAATCTTCTCAAGCTTCGAATAAATCAAGCAAATAAGACGTCGAATGTTTTTGTTTTTTTCCCGGACCTCGTTTATTTTGTTTTTCGTGAAATTTCGCGTCGATGTACACGTGCATACGTGTATACTCGTGGCCGTATATACGAGGGGGGGGAGTGAGGAGAACGGTGGGCATGACGAAGGGACCGGTAAGTACGAGAAGTATTTTATACAGTATAACTGTACGTGTACAATATACCCATATATATGTGTGTATACATTTATGAATATATATATATAGTGTCAGATGGCTTGACGGGCCGCGCGACTATTCTTGGGGCCGAGCAGAGACCGACTGCCGACTGGAGCGACCCCTGACACCGACCGGGCGCCCCCACCCCGTCACCCGTGCGCTCTACCTCCTCCTCCGCCTCTACAGTCCTCCCCCTCCTGGGCTCGTTCGCGGTCGGCGCGCCGCCAGCGAACGAGACTGCCTCGCGGGCACCCCCGTAACCATGACTACCGAGGGCCGGGTCGAGCCCAGGGCGCGCCCCCGGTGCACCTCTCATTGGCTACCGGCGGCCTCTGCCCCCACCTCACACTCAACCCCCCCCCCCCCCCCCTCACATTCAAACCCCCCCCCCCCCTCGCCGCACACTCAACGACCCCCCCCCCGCGGCCGCGGCGCGGTATTAATGCGCGCTCGATCACGCATCGTGCTACACACGTACATGCCGCGCGGTGAGTACGTCGAGGGCATCGGGTGGGGGAGGTGGTCCGGCTCGCGCCCGGGGAGTGGGAGGTAGAGAGAAACTCGACTCGGAGGATCACGGCTATGCGACCGAAGATGTGGTTTTTACGCGCGCGGGCGCACGGAGTTATAGCGTCGTTACACACACGGGAGATCACCCCTTTGATTTTTCTCTCGTTTCTCGCTTTCCTTCTTGTTTTACTTGGGCCCTTGTATACAGGGGCGTCGCTAAGGGGGCGTAGGGGGCAGGTGCCCCCCAGATATTAGAAAGGACGTGTGTGAGCGTCTAAAATGTCTAAAATTCATATTTCCCCCACCCTCCCTTCGCCATCTTGACCACCCCCTGACACAATAGTTGGCGACGTCCTTGCTTATGTACGCAGCGAGATAATAGTACTTGCACCCTTTTTCGTGTACGTTTTCTGGCCATTTCCATTAAGAGGGAATGATACCTTATCGCAGTCGGTATGGTAGAACGATTATAGATTCCCACGAATCTCTGAAACGGCTCTTCAGATCCCGTCAAAACTTTGCCAAACGACGTCAAATAGATAGATGAATGGCTCTCTTCTCCTCAAGTTTTCTGATTTTGAGAAAAAGAATGTAGATTGGCTTGTGATAACCCAATCTACATTTTTTTTCTCAAATTCGGAAAATTTGAGGAGAAGACAGCCGTTCGTCTATCTATTTGACGTCGTTTGGCAAAGTTTCGACGGGATCTGAAGAGCCGTTTCAGAGATTGGTGGGAATCTATAATTGTTCTACCATACCGACCGCGATAAGGTATCATTCCCTCTTAAGGCGGGATTCTACTTTGAAACTTTGAAAAGGCTAAATTGGATGAAAACACCCACCTGGAACACGTCGAAGGCATATTATATGGCCCAGGCATCGCTGATTGAGGGTAAGATAATTTTTTCTACGATTTATCACTCACCAAAACTTTAAACGCGTTTTTCTCGAAACGACATTTTCAAGTACCGTGGTCGTGATAACTCAAAAAGTACTGAACCGATCCTTATGAAATTTGGAACACATATTCTATATGTGTGTACCAACCGACCTAAGTACAATCAACTTAAAATTTCGATTAGAACTATTTTTTTATTGCAAAAAAAGACCCAAAAAAAACGCATTTTTTTTCGTATTTTAGCCGCCATTTTGTTAATTTTGCACGTATATAAAATATTCTAGTTAGGTCGGTTCCTGAAGACATACTGAACATGAAACTATTTGATTTTTTTGTTTCAGACCATCCGTCGGGAAGATTTCACGACCACGGCAACGGTACCTGCTTTTCGAGGCGTTGGCTTTAAACATATTTTACGTGTACAAAAAATGAATAAAATACATTAAAAAATTTTTTTTTATGTACTTAAAGAGTGTATTTATTGAACAGTTTAAACCCCATATCGATATCTTCAATAGTATTCTCAGAAAAAATTCACGAAAATAGCGTTTTTTTCATGGTTTCAAAGTAGAATCCCGCCTTAAGACGGAATGATACCTCATCGCGGTCGGTATGGTAGAACAATTATAGATACCCAAAAATCTCTGAAACGGCTCTTCAGATCCCGTCGAAACTTTGCCAAACGACGTCAAACAGATAGACGAACAGCTGTCCGCCCCTCAAATTTTCGGAATTTGAGAAAAAAAACGTAGATTCGCTTATCGTCAGCTGATCTACATTTTTTTCTCTCAAATTCAGAGAATTTCAGGGGCAGACAGCTGTTCGTCTATCTATTTGATGTCGTTTGGAAAAGTTTCGACGGGATCTGAAGAGCCGTTTCAGAGATTTTTGGGTATCTATAATTGTTCTACCATACCGACCGCGTTGAGGTGTCATTCCGTCTTAACATACTTTACTTATATCACCATTACCGTGCAATATTGATATTTAAAATGAGCTATTGAATAAAACAACCTGCACAAATATTCTACTTTTTTTAAAAGAGTTTTTCAGGAAAATATTTATGCAAATACTTTTTTCGCCACCGTGTGCTTATATATATGAAAACTCATCGGGTGTGTCGTTTCGAAGGCCGCACGTTTGCGCTCTTCGACCTTTCGTTCGTTCCAACCCGACTCTCCGCCCTGTTTTTTTACTACCGTTCTTACCCTCCTCACCTTCGCCCTTCTCTTCTCCCGAGACGCGAAAAAAGTGAAGCACACATACGGGTTTTTTTTCCATCCACCCTTGAATCCTCGAACCAAGATGTCATAGGGGTCTCGAACCCCCTTAAGGGGTTACTCCCACTTGCGATTTTGAAAAAATCGTTTTTTTTAATTGCATTTGTTCGAAGTATAAGTATCTGAGAATATGTCCTGAAAATTTCGAGTCGATCCGAACAAAATTGAGTGAGATATGAGCGTTGAAAGAGAAGAATCCGCGAATTGAAGAACTGAAATTGAAACTTTAAACGCGTTTATCTCAAAATGGCATTTTTGAAGTCGGTGACCAAGATTACTCGAACACTAATGAACCGATCTTCTTGAAATTTTGCAGGTTTATTTAATACATAAAAATGTAGTCCTTTGATCGTTCGATTTTTTTTTTCGAAAAAAAATGGCCGTTTTATAGCCAAAAAACGGCCGTTTTTTTTCGTTAAAATCGAACCATTAACTTTGACCGTCCGCCATTTTGTGAAAAATGAATATTTTTTAACATCCTTCGATCAAAGACTTATACTTATATTATACTTATAACTTATACTTATACTTATACTTAAATTATACTTACTTATATAAGTATAAGTATATAAGTATACTTATATAAGTATAAGTATATAAGTATACTTATATATATAAGTATATATATATTTATACTTATACTTATACTTATACTTATACTTATACTTGTACTTATACTTATACTTATACTTATACTTATACTTATATATATATAAGTATACTTATATATATAAATATAAGTATATAAGTATACTTATATAAGTATATTATACTTAAGTATAATATACTTATACTTATATTATACTTACGTATACTTATACTTATATATATATAAGTATACTTATATAAGTATATTATACTTAAGTATAATATACTTATACTTATATTATACTTACTTATACTTATATTATACTTATAACGTATACTTATAAACTTATACTTATATTTGACTAAACCCATCTGCATTTTTTTTTCAGATGATCCACTTCGCCGCAATGTTGGTCACCGCAAACCGTGTACATAAAAACCCTATTTCGTTGACGGCCATTTGCCACTAATCGATGTAATATTTTTCAATAAAAAAATTACTGAAAGTTCTTCAAGATGTGTTCTTTAAGATGGTATGTTGATCGATTAAAAAAGTTTTGTAGTTTTCTTAAAAAAAATTCACGAAAAAGGCCTTTTTTTTGCGCTACAAGTGGGGGTAACGCGTTAATCCGCAATCCGGTGCTCTGCCCCCTCTCGACGAACGTCCAGACTCATCGTTGTTTCCGGAAACGAGCGCCGGCAAAGAGTAGAAAAGATCCGTAGAGTTCGGATTCCGTGTACACGCGAGCCGAGCTCATCAGTGGGGCGGCAAGCCGCGGGGGGGGGGGGGGGGGGGTAGAGCAATGTGGGATGGGGGTCAGCTCGATTGGTCGAGGCCGAAGAAAACTCGCGAGCGAGATTAGACGTTAGACGCTGTACGAGCCGAGAGTGCGGCGCGGGATCTCGAAGGAGCATGACATATAGCGCATCGGAGAGGGAGAATTTACGGCGCACGTATAATCGTATACCTATATATATATATATGTATATGTACGAGGCGCCCGGCGCGTGGGTGCAGGTAGAGGGAGGAAGAGGTCAGGGCGCGCGGGCCAGCCAATGGGGTAGGAGAGTCAAGTGGGGCGCGAAAAATGGGACGTCCCGCCTTCGTTTTCCTCCGCGCGATACTCGAGCATCCCCTTATTGCCGTGCGAGCCCCGCTGGGCAAATCTGTATAGCTGTACAGACGCGCTCCGCGAGGCTAAGGGCGAGGGTTGAGGGTAAGCTGACGTACGGAGCAGGACGAGAGCCTCCGAAGAACTTGGCTGGGCATACGTGTGTACACGCGCGTCTACCCACACGCGCACAGGTAGAGACGGGAGCGAGCCACGCCGCGATAAGAAGGGGCAGGCCGCGAGGGGAACAACACGGCGCGGCCGCAGCCACCGGGAGTGGGGGAAGCGGCGCGTAGACTCGCGCGGCGCGCCTACGGGTGGGGGTACGGGCGACGGAGTGGGGGCAAACGAGGCAACTCCGGAGGCACCTCGCGGCCGCCACTGCTAGCCCCAGGGTCAGTCGGGTCGCAGCCCTGCACCCCTATGCTTTCACCTTGCTGCTGTCGCTTATACCGCCACTCTACGGATCCTTCGTCTCTTCGATCTCGCCCTATGCTCTTTGCACTCGCACCGAGACTTTGCCACCCTGTATATTTTACCAATCGGTGCTCGCACGTATATATATATATATATAGTTGTCGAGGGTCTTATCTCGATCTCACGATAACTCGATTAATATTGAGTTTAGGGAAAAACGTCGAAGACAACATTTGTAGAGTTTCTTCAGATCTACATTTCGGCCGGCTTATTATTTTTTTTTCCTCTTCGAGTGGAGATACCCGCGCTGATTTAACGGGTTACCCCCACTTGCGATTTTGGAAAAATCGATTTTTTTTATTGCATTTTTTTTTATTGCATTTCTTTGAAGTAAAAGCATCTGAGAATAGGTCCTGAAAATTTCAAGTCGATCCGAACAAAATTGACTGAGATATGAGCGTTGAAAGAGAAGAATCCGTGAATTGAAGAACTGAAATTGAAACTTTAAACGCGTTTTTCTCAAAATGGCATTTCTGAAGTCGGTGACCAAGATTACTCGAACACTAATGAACCGATCTTCTTGAAATTTTGCAGGCTTATTTAATACACAAAAATGTAGTCTTTAATCGTTCGATTTTTTTTTTCGAAAAAAAAATGGCCGTTTTATAGCCAAAAAACGGCAGTTTTTTTTCGTTAAAATCGAACCATTAACTTTGACTGTCCGCCATTTTGTGAAAAATGAATATTTTTTAAAATCCTTCGATCAAAGACTAGTTTATACTTATATTTGACTAAATCCATCCGCATTTTTTTTTCAGATGATCCACTTCGCCGCAATGTTGGTCACCGCAAACCGTGTATATAAAAACATTATTTCATTGACGGCCATTTGCCACTAAACAATGTAATATTTTTCAATAAAAAAATTACTGAAAGTTCTTCAAGATGTGTTCTTTAAGATGGTATATTGATCGATTAAAAAAGTTTTGTAGTTTTCTTTAAAAAAATTCATGAAAAAGGCCTTTTTTTGCGCTACAAGTGGGGGTAACCCGTTAAAGTCAATTCTACTCTAAATGAAAACTTCCGTTTCGCAAGCACCCGTGCAGTCTAAATAAGGAAGAAGCAGTGGAAAGATGTATACCAAAAATGTTTTTCTTCGTTACAAAGCCTCGTTTTAACTAAGCAAGCTGTGCAAATGCTTTTTTGTACTTACCGTGCATTGACGTACACAAAGTGGGTCAAGATTCGCAAGCTTTGTTGACGTCATTTTTCGCATGGAGAACGGTCGTTGGCAAATTATGATGAATTTTTTTATTTAAAACATCGATTCCCATATCATGAAAGGAAAGGAATATTCTTACCCCGGCGTTAGGCGTCCGCAGAGCCTAAATCTGACCCTCGACGTCAACGCTGACTTTAGACGAACGGTTCAGTCAAAGGCCGCATTATTGACTCTGGTTCAAGAGTCCCACTGTAGCACATATAGACGAAGAAGACGAAAAAGTCAACGAGAACAGAAACGTGCCAGGGAATTTATTCTGCACCTTATAGTCTATATATATATATAAATATATAAATATAAATATAAATATATATATATATATATATATATATATATATATATATATATATATAGTTATATATATGCAACGCCGACGGCGCGATGCCTCGACGGGCGCGAGTATCTCGAATCACTCACATAACACTGATTCACCTCCCTTCGTATCACTGCACTCGTCTTCCTCCCTTACAAGCTCATTCTTTCGTTTTTAGTCTCGCGATCGCGCATCGCTATATTTAGTTACCCCATTGTGTGCTGCTCGCATATATAGATACCTATATATATATATATATATATATATATATATATATATATATATATATATATATATATATATATATATATATATATATACATATGGGATGAACAGAACATCTTCAAGCCGTTCTACCAATGCAATGTTGGCTATCAGGACATCGGGCTCGTTTGAGGACGGTCCTTCAATTTTCGTCTAGAGGAATCGTTGATTTTGGGCCTCAGGACGCTTCTTGAAATTACCACTATATAAATATGCTCAAATCTATCCAAAGGCGATTTACAAGACTTTGGGTTTTACATAATGTTGAGTATGGGGAAAACAGCTATTTCGAGACCGCTCCTCGAAGTCGAACGTCCTCAAAACCACCTTTTGCCATATGTATATGTATGTCTCACGGCAAGCCGCTCAATGTTGTATTTTCGAATGTATGACCACTTGAACGAAAAAAGAATCAAATTTTTTTGTTGAAAATTTTGGTTCTTTTTTGTTTTTTTGTTTTCCAATTTGGACGATATTTCATGAGAAAATTTTGGAGGAAAATCGATGAAAAATAGTTTTTTTTCTATTTTAATAGCGTTTGTGCCATTTTCAGGCCCAAAAACGTGTTTCTTTAAATCCTTGACGAACTTTGATCACGATGGGTAGAAAAACACACACACACACACAAATCCTGGATACATCTGAAATAATTGAAAATGATGTTCTCACTTGAAAACTATGAACTTTATCAAAAAAATTTTTCAACAAAAGTTTTTAGTTTTCAGCTGACGAATTTTTTGGCAATAAAAAAAAGTTATGTTTCCGTTTGAAAAAAATATGTCAGCCTTCGTAACGCCGCCATTTTGAATTTTGGCTCCTCAAATAAATTTTTTTCAAACGTCCCCCTTCAATCCCTAGAAGTTTTGTTCCACACAATAGTTCGTCCGAGCAATATTTTTCGAGAAAATTCAGGTGTAAGATTAAAATGGGACACCCTGTATACTGCGTATGGAGTGTAAATTGAGTGCTGGGAGTTGATGAGGCAGCGGGGTGCTCGACTTTCCTCTAGGCACTCTAAATACCCGGACTACCACTGCTATTCAGTGCACTTGGTGCATCGAAAAAACGGACGTATACTATTACGAACACCCCCTAGTCCGAATCAGAGAGAGAGAGAGCGAGAGAGTGAGGGGCGAAGGACGTGGTTGATGCTGTTGCGTTCAGTAACCCTTAAACCGCAATGGGACGTCCGCCCCTGCGGTGAGACACTATGCATTATGTATAGACATACTGGGCGATGTTACAGATGAAAATAATCTTCATATATATATATATATATATATATATATATATATACACATATATATACATACATACATACATACTATATATATATATTGCTTTGAGTTGCCTCAAGCGATCTCATGTCGATTTTTTTTTGGCTTTCGAGGGCACGCGCCCCGTTGCCCACCCGGAATCGCATTTCGTACACGCCCACCTCCGAACGATACGCACATGTACGCGGGTACGTTATTGGCAATAATCAGGCTTTGGACATCTCTTTCTCCTTCGTCCTTTCTCTCTCTTAATTATGCGAGCATGCGTGGATGATATATCTATGTGCTTAAGGATGTTGATTCCCTATGAAACATGTTAATGTTAATTGTTCAATAAATAGCTTCTTAATCGTCATGAAATTTTTACACGACCTCCTGAAAACTTCATGTGAAAACATACCAAATTTTCAGAATTCTATCATCATTACTTCAACCTCCTTAAGGGTTGAAATAAAAAATGATAAGAAAATTCGGAAAATTTGGTATGTTTTTGTATGAAGTATTTAAGAGGTCGAGTTAAAATTTCACGACGATTAGGAAGCTCGTTATTAAAAAATTAACATTTTGTTAAGAACAATTTTTAAAAGAAATAAAAAAAAATTTATCAATAAACTTCGTTTTGTTTCCGTTGCTTTCAGTATATTGTAGATATTATAAAATTGATAGGTCAAAAAAAAAAACTTATTGCAAAGTTACATCAGTTTCCATAAAACAACATTTAATTTGTGAATGTTAATTGTTCAGTAACAAGCTTCCTAATTGTCGTGAAATTTTTACACGACCTCTGAAATACTTCGTACAAAAACATACCAAATTTTCAGAATTTCATCATCATTTGCGATTTGGGACTCAACATCCTTAATGGTTTTTTCGCGTTCTTTCCGAAAAAAATATAGCGTGCTTTCGTGACGATTTGTATTTGGCACAAAAAGATGAGGTTTTCGAAAAAAAAACCAATTCCATTTTGAATTCAGCAGAATGAAGACAATTGAATTCCAAATTCGACTCCTAAATAACGTTCTTTTGAAAATGTAATTAAATACCATTTATCGACTTTAGAATGCATTTTTGATAATTTTTTTTCTCGATGCCGGGATGCCCAAAAAAGTATTGGAAATTTTATGAGCTTCATTCTGCTGTACTCAAAATGCCATTTATTTTTTTTTTCGGACTGCTCAATTCTTTTTGGCAAATATTGTTGATGACAAAACTACGCTAATTACCAATTTGCAATCACAATTGCAAATTTGCATTTGGTGAAAAACCATTTGCAATCACATTTTTCTCGGTCGCAAAATTTCCGCTCAAGATCCTTGAGGGTAAAACACTATTTAGAAGGCAAAGAATGAGCTGTTTAAAAATATTTTTTAAATAAAAGGATTGTCTGACTCGATTGCAACTTTGTCGACTTTTTATTTCACATTTTGACGATTCGAATAAATTGTTTTTAGTTTTTTTTTTTTAATTTTAATTAAAATGTGAAAGGTCACTTCGTTAGTTGCAAAAAATGGTCGGAATTCTAGCGTCAGCTGTAATTGTTTGAACGAGATAAAGCAAACATTTTTTTTAAAGCTTACATCCATATGCTATCAGTGAACCGAAAGAATAAAAATATATGAAGAATCCGCAAGATGGCAACTTAAGAAAGTCAATGTAGTAATTTTTTGCCCAAATCCCCCTCCATGTTGCTAAAAAAACGATATTTTCTTATTCGAATTTCACACGTTTATTTTGGTTCATCGACAAAATGACAATACAAGGAAGATGAGTGTCCTATTATGAATGCACAATCCTGCAACTGTCGAAAAGCCAGATCACGTCCTACTATATGCTGGAATTCCAGTTTAGTAAAAGTCCCACGCTTTTCGAGATTTTGGACTATATGTAATTTTTCGAAAAAAATCATCTGCTTTTGGCTTTTCACATGCCATTTCTACAAATCATACGAATCGACAATAATTATGCAACTTTTTAAAGTAACTGGCACATCATGCGTAGTACTTTTTTTTTTACACCGCAGACTATCAAAGTCAGATGTTCGAATTGGTTTGCATGAAAATTCTGCATAATATCTTTTTTCGTAAAGTTTCCTCAAGATTTAAGGTTAAGAAGAAGACTTTTCTAGACAAAACAAGTAACCAAGAGTATTTAAAAAGTAAATCGGGTAAAAAAGTTATCATTTGCAGAAATTGCATGCGAAAAACCAAAAGCAGATGATTTTTGTCACTAAAACCGTGGGACTTTTACTAAACTGAAATTCCAGCATATAGGACGTGATCTGACCTACCGACATTCGTAAGATTATCCTTTCGTAAAAAGACACCCTATATATATATATATAGTGTCCATATATACATAAATATATATATATATATATATATATATATATATATATATATATATATATAGTGTGTGTAAACGCAAAATTTTGCGCGTGCGCGTGCGTGCACACGACGTACACAAATTGCGTATCGGTGAATGGGGGGTGCCCGAACAATGCGTTCATTCAATGCGCTAGATATGATTACCGGAAACCATTCCGTAATTACTTTTCGTGCCGCAAAAAACTCGAGGATCCTCGGTGATAAAAGGCGTATAACTCGCTCTCGCTACGATTCCTGCTACCTTGATGAGCTTTTCCTATCGTTTTGCTTTTTTGCGCTTTTTTAAACATTTTTTTTTTTTTTTTTTTTTTTTTTTTTTTTTTTTTTTTTTTTTTTTTTTTTTTTCGTTACTTCGACGACGGTTCGCCTTGCACGACGTTGCACATTCGCGCTGGGTAAATGAGACGGATATTACGAGGGACGGACGCGGTTACGAGGCAAGGAGGTTGGTTTTGTTTTGCGATTAATCGCGTCTGTGTACAGCAAAGCGAGAAGGGCATAGAATATTAGCGTGAAGTGGTGCAAAGGGGATGAAAAGCAGCGGGAAAAAGGGCGTATCAAGAGAGAACGAAGGAGAGAGAGAGGGAGAGGGGGGGAGAGAGAGGGACTTTTGCTTTGCCAGAGCACGCTTTATTTTGAGACGCCCTTGGAGAGCCTTAGCTCTCTTTGCCTCTTGTCCCTTATCGCTGGTACCGTCCTGTCTTTGGACTTCCTCTTTTCCCCGGAGTCCTCTTTTGTTCGCACTTTTCTCGTCCGATAATGCCTCGAAATTAACTGCGCTGCGAGTAAGAGATGGGCAGAGAGAGAGAGAGAGAGAGAGAGAGAGAGAGAGAGAGAGAAAGAGCGAGAGGGAGGGAGAGGGAGGATAAAACCGAAACAAAGTTGAAGAACTCTGTTGCTCCTAGCACAGGGGCTCTCTCTCTCTCTCTCTATATATATATATATATATATATATATATATATATATATATAAACATGTTCTCATTTGCAAAACCATTACTGACCTTGGAAACGCAAAAACTATATATATATACATATATATCTATATGGTATGGTTTATATAAATAATGGTTTATATAAATATGGTTTATTAAATATATGGTTTTGCAAATAACATGTTTTTTATTTTATTAAGACATTGTAGCTGATATTCAGAAGAATCCAACGACCTATGATATCATGATCTTGAAATGATTTTTCACCAAAATATATTGGGTTTGCTTGGGTTTGGTTGGTTTTGGTTTGGTTTGTTTGTGCTTGCTTTCGTAACTTTGAAGACAACGAAGATATTTGGGGTGGTCACGTTAAATGGTGCACCCTGTATATTTCCAAAAATTTCCAAAAATCCTAGACATCATTGCAGCCCAGTGTCCCAAACCTACCACCTTAAGGATGTTGAGTCCCGAATCGCAAATGATGATAAAATTCTGAAAATTTGGTATGTTTTTGTATGAAGTATTTCAGAGGTCGTGTAAAAATTTCACGACAATTAGGAAGCTCGTTATTGAACAATTAACATTCACAAATTAAATGTTGTTTTATGGAAACTGATGTAACTTTGCAATAAGTTTTTTTTTGACCTCTCAATTTTATAATATCTACAATATACTGAAAGCAACGGAAACAAAACGAAGTTTATTGATAAATTTTTTTTTATTTCTTTTAAAAATTGTTCTTAACAAAATGTTAATTTTTTAATAACGAGCTTCCTAATCGTCGTGAAATTTTAACACGACCTCTTAAATACTTCATACAAAAACATACCAAATTTTCCGAATTTTCTTATCATTTTTTATTTCAACCCTTAAGGAGGTTGAAGTAATGATGATAGAATTCGGAAAATTTGGTATGTTTTTACATGAAGTATTCAGGAGGTCGTGTAAAAATTTCATGACGATTAAGAAGCTATTTATTGAACAATTAACATTAACATGTTTCATAGGGACTCAACATCCTTAATTTCAGTCTCAAAAAAAAACCGAGTCTACAGGGAGATGCCAGAAGTTAGTATTTATCAGTAATCTACAGTTGCTCAGAGGGCACGGATTGTCCTTCCTCGGCCCTGCGCCACCATTATCAACCGTTCCGCTTGTCCCTAATGAATTTATTTATTAACTCGGTCCCCCATTCCACCACGTGTATACGCCCGCTACCGCCTGGGCTCCAATTGCTACGTTCTGTTTTACTCCGGATCGCAAGGACGAAAGGGCTACACAGGGCCATCTTTACCTCCCGAAAAGTCCTGTTTCAACCCTTTTCACTCGGCAGAGCCACGGGGAGGGGGAAAGAGAAAAAGAGGGTAGAAGAGAAAACACCAAAGGACGAGACCTTAATAACTTTCTTCGCTTTATTATCTCTCGTTATCCCTCCTGCTGCTGCTGCTGCTGCTGCTATGCTTCGAAGAAAGAAACTTTTCCGGGATCTTGTACGGGAGTGACTCTTGCTCGAACTCCCCAGATTCGGACGCGATTCCGTCCACGATCTACGTACCGTGCACCCACCTATATCTGTACGTACTACGTGAGTGGAAAGAGACCAAAAGGCCGGCCTCGCGAAAGTACAAAAAGGGATGAACGCGAAAGAGCAAGAAACGGATGAAGAACGAGATCCTACGTATACATACACGAAGAGGTATAGGGCGAGCGACCTAAAACTCCGCAGGATACCACCACGAACTCGCCCCCCAGAATCACTGGGAAAACGAGCAGGGCGCTTGGGGGTAATAACTCGCGAAGAATGAATACTTTATCCCCGGATTATGTGGTGTATACAAAAATGACAATACACGCAGGCATACATATATATATATATATATATATATATATATATATATATATATATATGCCTGCATGTATTGTCATTTTATATATATATATTTATTTATTTACCTAGTTTATTTAATTATATGCATAATATTTATACATATTGTGCCGACTACTGAGGAAGACATGCAAAGAAGAATAATTGGAGCCTGCTCATAAACGCGTTACCCCCACTTGTAGCGCAAAAAAAAGGCCTTTTTCATGAATTTTTTTAAAGAAAACTACAAAACTTTTTTAATCGATCAATACACCATCTTAAAGAACACATCTCGAAGAACTTTCAGTAATTTTTTTATTGAAAAATATTACATTGTTTAGTGGCAAATGGCCGTCAATGAAATAATGTTTTTATATACACGGTTTGCGGTGACCAACATTGCGGCGAAGTGGATCATCTGAAAAAAAAATGCGGATGGATTTAGTCAAATATAAGTATAAACTAGTCTTTAATCGAAGGATTTTAAAAAATATTCATTTTTCACAAAATGGCGGACAGTCAAAGTTAACGGCTTGATTTTAACGAAAAAAACGGCCATTTTATGGCTATAAAACGGCCATTTTTTTTCGAAAAAAAAATCGAACGATTAAAGACTACATTTTTATGTATTAAATAAGCCTGCAAAATTTCAAGAAGATCGGTTCATCAGTGTTCGAGTAATCTTGGTCACCGACTTCAGAAATGCCATTTTGAGAAAAACGCGTTTGAAGTTTCAATTTCAGTTCTTCAATTCACGGATTCTTCTCTTTCAACGCTCATATCTCAATCAATTTTGTTCGGATCGACTTGAAATTTTCAGGACATATTCTCAGATACTTATACTTCAAAAAAATGCAATAAAAAAAAATCGATTTTTTCAAAATCGCAAGTGGGGTTAACCCCTTAATACACACTGACGTGATTAAGGGGGCGTCCATAAATTACGTAACGCAATTGGAGGGGGGGGGGGGGGGGGGGGACTTGGCCTGACGTTACGGTCTACGTGGCAGAAGGGGGGTCGAGGTTTGCGTTACGTCACGATTTTAGAACTGTCAGTAATAGCAAAATGTCTGCATGCTCAAGTTTTTAAATTGTTAACTCGTCGTTCAGAATAGATGAACTGCAAGCTCTTATTATCTTGAGAAATATAACGAAGATGAAAAACCGTCATATCGCCCGCGACTTGATACTTCAATGTAAGTGTCAGTATCCTAGAAACAAAACATAACTTTACGTCGAGAAAAACGGAACGAAAAGTTTGATCGCGATTTTCTCGAAACTACTTTTTTCGACCATGTCTCAGCGAATACTCAAAAATTTATCAATCGGTTTGGAGTTTTTTAAAAACATTTTTGTAATCGCCGTAACTTAGGTTGTATGTAGCAGATTTTTTAAATTTTGTTTATTACTATTTTTAAAGATTGCTTGAGTACAAAAAAGGGCCTTGTAGTTAGAAATAAAATGTCCAAACTATCGGCATTTTGTAAAAGAAACCAAAATTAAAAAAACGGCTACGCATAACGATAGCCACATTTGTATAGATATCGATAAATTGTTGACTTTTTAGTTACAGCTAACCTTTCATAAAGATATCGATGGGGCAATAAAGAGATTTTTTTTCGTCACCAAATGAGCGTTAATTTTTAAAAAATCATAAAAATTGGTATAAAAGTAGATGGATATATACTTCATAAAATGAGTATAAACCCGATCCCGAGAAAAAAAACGCAGTTATTGACCACAAAGCACCCGTTACGTAACGGAATAGGGGGGGGAGGTTCAGGCCAGGCGTTACGGTTCTGTAACGTGGAGGGGGGGGAGGGGTGTAAAAAATTAGGAAATTTTGCGTTACGTAATTTATGAACGCCTCCTAATAAGACAATACAATCAATGTGAGATTGCAAGCGTGCATTAAAAGTGATGTCCATCACCTTAAGCCCCTTTTATAAGAGCTAGAGTAGAACGAGCAGGCTCAAATTTTAACCAAATATTGTTCATATCATTATGCATGTTTGAGTGAAATTTCAGAACAGTCGACTATTGAGATTGGGAGATAATGGGTTTTAAAAATTGCAACTTTTAACACTCCAGGGTACGCATTGACTGAAAACTCAGGTCACATAATTCGTCGCACCATTCTATTGTGTTTAGAAAAAAAAAAAAAATATATGTTCACACAGAAAACTAGTCAGGAAAAGAGTGAAAAAAGTTTCGATTGCCTTTACTTTTCAGTTTTGCTAAAAACATTCAATACAGACAGGATAATTCTCGGCAAAAAATATTTGGCCCTTATAATAAGAAGACATATGGCAACACCGCAGAACAGTATTGTTCAAGATTTCGAGAAAAAAAAATTATCGTGTTCCAAAAGTTAAAAACTTTTGTCATAAAAAATATATTTGCCTTATAAATATTAATATTTTATATTGTTTATGTTATTTTGATTAACAAATAACAGTGTTGGTTAACTCATAACTAGTTAAAAACTTTTTTCGGTTAAAAATTAGTTCCAAATAAAAAAGTTTGTTGCAGTATTATTTTAATTATGCCGCGCAACCTTACGTCATTGGATACGTGGGACAATACG
>OX632363.1:39032492-39062492 GCA_951751655.1 Ophion costatus
CAATGTTGGTATCGTAGTGATGGAATTTTTGCCTCCATCACTTTAGGAGCACCTTCTCTAGAAATCAGTTTTTGCACCGCTTTTCTAATCGATTTTAAGCTAAAAACATTGAAATTTCTTTTTTATCGACTTTTTACACTGAATCTTGATCGATCATCTTGAAATTTGGGGTGTGAACTTATTTGCAGTTCCTTGATAAAATTTTGAAAAAAAAGGAGATGTCCCATATTAAAAAATAGCAGTGACTAAAAAATCTCCGAAGGGCCTCCACCTGGATAAGACTCGTAGCCACCCCTCGATGGCCCTCTTCGAACTATGTATCTTCCGTATTCAAAATTTTCTCCCAAGTCCGATACGCTAGAGAATATTTTTTACGACTAATAGTTGTTGCCTCTCCCGATCTCTACCTATGGGAAATTCCACGCCACTGCTCCTAGCCTGTGAACACGACCATTTTTGGTTTTCCTGATTTTTTTTTTTTTTTGGAAAATTGTACCCCATGAGAGGAATAACCACCCCAGTTTTCAGATTTTTTTCTCTTTTCTTTTAGGAGTTACAGTTTTCGAACAAATGTCGATATCGGAAGTTTTGGAAACGTTCAAAAGCTGATAACTCCTGAACTAATTTTTTAATTCAAATAATTTTTTTCGTTAAATTCAGCACAAATAAAAAGTAAACCGTTTCAAGCCAGTCGAAACCGAATCGGAAATCACGAATTGGTTAAAAGCATTATTGGACACCAAAATTAAAAAATCTTCCAAAAAAAATATGAATAATTCAAAAAAATAGAAGGAGAAATCCGCCCACGATGAGACTAGTCCTAAAAATCATAGAATAGGTCACTCTATTTTAGAGAATTTTTTGAAAAAAATTAAAAAAGCCGATCATTTAAAAAAAAAAAATAATTTTCAATTTAGACGCATAAAAACGTTGACATTGATCATTGAGAATTTTCCTAATTTTTTTAACGAAAGTATGCGTCAAAATGATAAAAAAAGTTATAGTGACATTCGTCGATAATCCAATTAGTTCAGGAGTTACCAGGGTTTAAACGTTTCCAAAATTTCCGAAGTCGATATTATTTTAAAAATTATAACTCCCAAAAGAGAAGGGATGAAAATCTAAAAATTGGTGTGGATATTTCCTTCACGGGGTACAATTTTCCAAAAAAAATCATATATATAAATATATATTTGGCCGTTTCAATCCCCAAAAGAAAGAAGAAAAAATAAACACGCGCTGAATAAACCACTAAAGTATTATAGTCACAGCCGGACGGCACGATCGATTAGAAAATTCTGGAAGGATGCGCTCCGTGCTGCAGCTCCTGTTTTTCTCATAGCACCTTCTGTGCTTCCTTCGATATTCTTGGGTAACATTTCGTTGTGAAAGCGACCGAGAGCAAAGAGAGCAGAGTGAGCGAGAGTGCAAATAATCGAGGCAAACGTAGAAAGCATTTAGGATTCCCGCGGATGTACAAAGAAACGCCAGCCGTAGAGGAGATGATGATCGGCCGCGTTCCTTAATGATCCTGCAGTCCAGTGTCCACGCGCGCAAACTGCTTGCTGCACATTGCACCTAATGGTTCCGCATCAAATACCGGCTAATGGTGAATCGTTGAAAATCATCGTATTTCATCCATCTTCCGTGAAATTTTTGCCGTCACTCGTGCAAACATCGCGCTAACTTGTTCCCATCCATTGACGGCCGGGCTCAATGACGCCCGTGTTGGCCGACGAGATGAACAGGCGATTATGGCCCCACGACAACATTTCGACCAACGTTTGCTTTCTCTCTTTTTTTCTATCTCGAACGGGGGAGATAGGGGAACTCGGGGCAAAACGAATACGCGGGATATTTTTTGACAAAACGATGTCATCTTTGGTAAAGTTGAAGGATGTTGAGTTCCAAATCGCAAATGATGATAAAATTCTGAAAATTTGGTATGTTTTTGTATGAAGTATTTAAGAGGTCGTGTAAAAATTTCACGACAACTAGGAAGCTCGTTATTGAACAATTAACAGTCACAAATTAAATGTTGTTTTATGGAAACTGATGTAACTTTGCAGTAAGTTTTTTTTTTGACCTCTCAATTTTATAATATCTACAATATACTGAAAGCAACGGAAACAAAACGAAGTTTATTGATAAATTTTTTTTTATTTCTTTTAAAAATTGTTCTTAACAAAATGTTAATTTTTTAATAACGAGCTTCCTAATCGTCGTGAAATTTTAACACGACCTCTTAAATACTTCATACAAAAACATACCAAATTTTCCGAATTTTCTTATCATTTTTTATTTCAACCCTTAAGGAGGTTGAAGTAATGATGATAGAATTCGGAAAATTTGGTATGTTTTTACATGAAGTATTCAGGAGGTCGTGTAAAAATTTCATGACGATTAAGAAGCTATTTATTGAACAATTAACATTAACTTGTTTCATAGGGACTCAACATCCTTAACATCGCACGAAGAGAAATTTATAGTAACCTCAATCATATTTCAACCATATTTTATATTACCCTGAGAGGACAATAATATTTTATAATCATGGTTACTGCCGAAAATATAGTACTGCTTATGACATTTTAGCAGTTGTGTTAACTATGATCATGTGTTAACCGCAACCAACGATCTTTCGAGCGTACGTTGTTTGTCAATGCTATATAATATAGTAGGTTTTCACAAAATAGATGATTCCTTACACTATCAAACATTAGTAGTTTTTACCATACTGAATGGTATGTCTACTAAATGTATATGATATTTCATAAATTCAAAAATTCAAAAATTTTCAATTGAGAGAGATTGATGTGGAAAATGTTGAAAATCGATGAAATCGTACGCTTTGAAACGAAGAGATTGAATTTTTCGAAAAAATAACTACATTTTGCAATGAAAAAAAAAACGAAAAATTTTTTTTTCAAACATTTAGGATCATGTTTTAGACAATGGTTAGCAAGCTTTATACCAAATTTCAGCAATATCGGTCGATTAATTTTTTAGCTATACGTCACGCCAGTTTTGACAATGAAGTTTTGAAGACCACGCCATGGCTCCACCATTTAAGAAGCTTAATAAAAAAAATACCATGTGACTGTCAAACGTAGTAATAAAACACAACCCTAATTCTCGAACACGGTGAAGAAATATTTCCGTTTGAAAAAAAATCATGAAGTTCAGCCAATTTTTTCGTTGCCCAAAGGTATCTCCTCCCTTTAAACGCCGCAATATCGAATCCATCTGCTGTGGCCGATGGTTCGTAATCTCTGAACGGCATGGCCGTCTGGGCGCTGCCTTGCATAAAGCTATATATAACGGATTTATTTATACGTATTGCTTCTTTAGATAAGAACTATATGATCTTGCATAGTACTTGGGAGAATGTATTATATATATATATATATGTATTTATAAATGTAAATAAATAAATAAATAAATAAATATATATATAAGGTATATATATCTATTTATAAATATATATATATATATATATATATATATATAAGATGCCCCAAAAAGTGACATCGAAAATAAAAATCTAGATGCTTCGTATCTATGCTTATCCGAATCACCTCCAGGTGTGTTCTACTATCTTTTTTACTTTTTGAGAAAAAACCATTTTTTATCTTTTTATTTCATGCATATATTGAGTAGAAACATTATAAATAAAAATTGTAATATTAAAAAATCTTTTCGGCTTATCAGAATCCTCATTTTCTGGTTAAATCTAAACAAAAGCTAATTTCTATTAAAAGTGTCCAGAATTAATTCCACTAGTATACAGGGTGTCCTGTAATTAATGGATAATCCTGCAACTATCGACAGGCCAGATCATGTCCTACTCTATGCTGGAATTTTTGTTTCGTAAAAGACCCAAAGTTTTCGAGATTTTGGGCTATATGTTATTTTCCGAAAAAGTCAGATGTTCGAATTGGTTTGTATGGAAATTCTGCACAAGATCTTTTTTCATAAAGCTTCCTTAACATTGAAGATTTAAAAAAAGAGTTTTCTGCATCAAATAAATGACCAAGAGTATTTTTTTTAAGCCGGGTCAGATAAAGTTATCATTTGTAGAAACGGCATGCGAAAAACCAGAAGCAGATGGTTTTTTTTTCAAAAATATATTTAAAACCCAAAGTCTCGAATAAAATGGGACTTTTACTAAACTAAGTTCCAACATATAGTACCCATTAATATATATATATTAATATACATATATTACCCATTAATTACAGGACACCCTGTATATGAAAAAAAAATTTAATCATAATAAGGTGACATAATTCATAACATCCTTAAAATATTTTAATAATTTATAGATTCACTAGCAAAAACAGAGCCTTAATACACATCTGCAGCAAACAAACGTAATAAAAAAGAACAAAAAAAAACAGTCGCGAGTAAAACAATGGCTTAATTTCGTTTTTATTCGCTTATTTTCCAAAGTTTCCTGCGAGACGAGGTTTTGACGCGATTTCACACACAAACGTAGTCAGCTGCACGAGTTAACAATGGGAACCGTTGATTTTTTTTTCGCTTTTTTTCTTTCAATTTTTTAATGGAGACAGTCGTCGGTCGGAAATCACTGCGCAAACGGGGATACTCCCACCTGCCGGTTCGGTCCCAATTGTCTCAATTTCCGGGGGAAAAGGACGCGCTCCTGCGTTTACAGGACCTGCGCCCCCCTCGACCGCGTCGTATAATTGCGTGACGATGGATTTTATTACATGATTTGATTTTTCGGTTGATTTTTTTCAAGCCAACGTTATGGACGTCGCGATGTGGGAATGTGGGCCCCTCAAGGGGTTGGGGCTGCCCCTCTTCCCTCCCCCTCCTCTTTAACCCTTATACCCCTACGCCTAGCGGAAATCTTTTTACACTGTATACATATATGGCCCTTTTACTGTGAAGTATTAATTTTTTTATTTCGATGTCTTGTGGCGACGAAGAATTTTGAAAAAAAATGAAAAAAATTGTTGGCAGCGATCTAATGAATACGTATGAAATCGTATTGTATGGAACTTATTTATTAAGAGTAACTAAAATTTATTGAAATTTATCAAAATTTTCTCAAATCATCACATTTGATACAACTTATTTTTCGAAATGTATTAAAATTTATTTTCTCGAACTCAAATTTATCTCTTCACATATGGCGAACTAATCTTTCGGATTGAAATGTTTTTTTTTTTTACGTATTGAAAACGTAATTTTTTATATTCTTATTGAATTCTTTGCACTCCAACTTAATTTCTCGTACTCAAATATTTTTTTTAAACTTAAATGTATTTTTTTGTATTAAAATTTGATACTTCGCATAAAAATCATATTCTTCGTATTGAAATGTAATTTTTTGCATTAACATTTCTTTTCACGCGTTAAAATTTAATCTTTCGTATTAAAATTTAATTTTTTGTGTTCATTTTTTTCGTAATAAAATTGATTTTTCGTATTGATTTTTTTCTTCATATTTAAATAAATTTGTATCGTATTATCAGACGTATGAGTTAAGGATGTTGAGTCCCTATGAAACATGTTAATGTTAATTGTTCAATAAATAGCTTCTTAATCGTCATGAAATTTTTACACGACCTCCTGAATACTTCATGTAAAAACATACCAAATTTTCAGAACTCTATCATGATTACTTCAACCTCCTTAAGGGTTGAAATAAAAAATGATAAGAAAATTCGGAAAATTTGGTATGTTTTTGTATGAAGTATTTAAGAGGTCGTGTTAAAATTTCACGACGATTAGGAAGCTCGTTATTAAAAAATTAACATTTTGTTAAGAACAATTTTTAAAAGAAATAAAAAAAAATTTATCAATAAACTTCGTTTTGTTTCCGTTGCTTTCAGTATATTGTAGATATTATAAAATTGAGAGGTCACAAAAAAAACTTATTGCAAAGTTACATCAGTTTCCATAAAACAACATTTAATTTGTGAATGTTAATTGTTCAATAACGAGCTTCCTAATTGTCATGAAATTTTTACACGACCTCTGAAATACTTCATACAAAAACATACCAAATTTTCAGAATTTTATCATCATTTGCGATTTGGGACTCAACATCCTTAATCGAATCAATTTCTTCTTAGAGTTGAAATCTCAGAAATGGAGAAGAAAAAAAATCAAAACAAAGCAATTCGAGTCTCGCTCGTTGACAGCAGCGGTGACGAGAGAATTAAAAAAGGATGCGTGCAAATATATGACGATGCGCAATACTTCGGGGACTCCGTACAAGGTCTTTCTCCTTATACACATATATAGACAATACGTATAGTAAAGTATAGTACGTACTTTCCCCTCGATTGACGCTCCGCCTCGCTAATGTTGGACCCTCCGCGACATATGGCCGATTTTTTACCACGTTCTCTCTGCCGCTCTCCGTGTCGCCCCCCTCATATGTAGACCACGATTGCAGTGTGCGGTTTCACTTTCAACCGCGCGAATGCAAACACGAGCTGGCACGGAATAAGATGTTGCACCCTCTCTCTGCACGAGTACGTACACGTGACATTCGTAATCACCGGAAAATTTTCCATCGCATAGACTCGGGAAATATTTTTAAAGTCGAAAAACAAAACTTTTCGAGCCCTTTCGCCCTTTTTCAGAATCGTCGAAATCGATCAATTTCAGACGGCCGTAGCGGCGGTCCTATTCGAGTCACGTAAAATTCTTAAGGGGGTTTAATAAAGGATTTCTGTAGACTTGAAGAATGCCGTTGGATTCGTGCCGATACCTCAAACGGTTTTGCCGAAAAGTGCACTTGAAGAATGTACGATAAAGAGGCAATAGTGGCAATGGAAAAATTCACGAAAATCCATGGCCTCGATTTAAAATTCTGCCAAAAATCAAAAAATAATCGCAGCTCGATGAATCAAACGGCATTTCAAAAAGAGAACGATTACGAAAATAATGAGCTCGGAGCGAAGATTGAAATCGAAACGAAAAAAAAATGAGCGCTGATTGAGTGAAGAAACTTTTTTTTCCCCATCGTCCAAAAAATAAGATTGATCTTTTTTGAAAATTTATTTTAATTTGTTTTTAATTTTTCCAAGTTTGTGACGTTTGTATTTTTACCCCCTGAACACGAATTCACCATCAATTTTCACGAAAAACTTACATTTTTATAAAAATATCATTAAAAGTTTGTGAAAATACACTTTTTGCGATTAGATGTATATTGTTTTCAGTTTTCGACAAAAACTTCGCGATGTTCGTGATCAACGCTAAATTTCCGATCAGATAGACGCTTGAAATACCGGAAAATTACGCAAAAGTAAAATTGCTTTCCCCCGCGGTGAAAATAGGGGGCCTCGAAGTTTAGAATTAATCATATGCTAGTAAAAAAAAATATCATTAAATATCAAAAAGTATTGAATGGAAGATAGAAATTGTAATTATAGTATAGTAATAATGAAGAAATTTAAATTTGAATCTACGGTATGGCACGTAAACTATTACAAATAATACACTTTATTCGGCATATTGTGATTTCTTGTGAAGTAACCGAAAAAAAATGTCTGTACATAAAAGTGGTAGTTTTGTGTTAGCTTTCGAGCGGACGACGTGAAATAACTTTTACGTTCCGGTAACGCTGATTTTTTTACCAAAAAAAGGGGGAAATTATTTTTTTATTCAAAAACGGCCATTTTTTTCGCTGAAAAAATTACAGAGTCTTCCAGTATGTCTGACGATATCGCGAAAAAGCGCCAGATTGGCACGGATCGAGGTTCCAGGGTAAAAAAAATGAAACCACACAAATTAATTTTTTTATACCGGAACCTCGCTCTGTGCCACTCTGGCGATTTTTTGCGATATCGTCAGACGTACTGGAAGACTCTGTAATTTTTTCAGCAAAAAAACGGCTGTTTTTGAATTAAAAAATAATTTCCCCCTTTTACTTCTAGTTTCTGAGATGAATTCAGTTGAAAAAAACGGCATTTTCTAAAATGTTGAATTAAAAAATCTGAAAAATTCACATAGAATACCTTTTGGCGGAACTTTGATATAACCAATTATGGGGCAGATCCGAGATGGTCGAAAAAAATGTGGCTGAATTGACGGAGAATCCGTCATATAGGACTCGCGTCTATGCGAGATGAGTTTCAAATGTAATATGCACGCATCATTTTTACTATACGGTGCGAGAATCATTTTTACACTTCTATAACAAGTCTTAGAATTCCGAACTGGCATTTAATATGCACGCATCATTTTTACTATACAGTGTGAGAATCATTTTTACACTTCTATAACAAGTCTTAGAATTCCGAACTGGCATTAAGGATGTTGAGTCCCTATGAAACATGTTAATGTTAATTGTTCAATAAATAGCTTCTTAATCGTCATGAAATTTTTACACAACCTCCTGAATACTTCATGTAAAAACATACCTAATTTTCAGAATTCTATCATCATTACTTCAACCTCCTTAAGGGTTGAAATAAAAAATGATAAGAAAATTCGGAAAATTTGGTATGTTTTTGTATGAAGTATTTAAGAGGTCGTGTTAAAATTTCACGACGATTAGGAAGCTCGTTATTAAAAAATTCACATTTTGTTGAAAACAATTTTTAAAAGAAATAAAAAAAAATTTATCAATAAACTTCGTTTTGTTTCCGTTGCTTTCAGTATATTGTAGATATTATAAAATTGAGAGGTCAAAAAAAAAACTTATTGCAAAGTTACATCAGTTTCCATAAAACAACATTTAATTTGTGAATGTTAATTGTTCAATAACGAGCTTCCTAATTGTCGTGAAATTTTTACACGACCTCTGAAGTACTTCATACAAAAACATACCAAATTTTCAGAATTTTATCATCATTTGAGATCTGGGACTCAACATTCTTAACTTGAAAATTTGTTCACATATTCCTGAATATTTATACTCTAAGAAAATGCAAAAAAATTCTTCTGTCTGACTCTCGATACAAATATACGCTTACGCCCGAATTTTGTGAACTAAATGGTATGGCAAGTGTTAATGTTAGGTGTGCAAATTAACTCCGTGCCCATTATAAATCTTGTTTGTCAACTCCAAAGGCACCGAATTAAATTGTGCACCTAATATGTAATACTGTTAGTAAGTTTACGATCTCTCTCTCTTCGTCTCGATATATACATATGAATGAATACACACATATGAATATATATATATATAAATTAAAGGAATATTAGTATATTATATATATACACATAATCTACTAATATTCCTTAAATTTATTGAACGAAAATACTGGTAATGAACATTATTGAAAACGTCAATAATATTGTTAGTAAGAATACTCCCCCCCTCTCTCGATATATTGATACATAAAAAAAAATATATGTATATATATATATATATATATATATATATAATATTCTAACATTTCCTTCCTCTATAAAAAATTGCTCACAATGAATACAATTAAAAATCTTAGCAATATTTGCAGTCAGAATATTAGTATATTATATATATACACATAATCCATTAATATTCCTTAAATTTATTGATCGAAAATACTGGTAATGAACATTATTGAAAATGTCAATAATATTGTTAGTAAGAATACTCCCCCCTCTCTCGATATATTGATACATAAAAAAAAATATATATATATATAATATTCTAACATTTCCTTCCTCTATAAAAAAATGCTCATAATGAATACAGTTAAAAATCTTAGCAATATTTGCAGTCTCTCTCTCTCTCTCTCCCTCTCTCTGTCTTTCTTTCTAGCCTACCGTAGCTACCTCAGCGTGATGTAAAACACATTTCTCGTCCCCCTCGCTCCCACATATCTGTTTCACATCGTCTTAATGAGCACCATCGTATCTCTCATTAACGAGGGCAAAATATGCAACGACCGTGCGCGAGGAATCACGGGAGAAAATTGATCACGATGCAAATAACAGGCGCTCCATCTGTAGGCGAGTAAGGATCTGTGTTATAAATGATGGCTGCTTATATATATATATATATATATATATATATATATATATATATATATACGTCGGGCGCGTTAAAGGCCCTTACAATCGGACCGACGTGTCTAACGATCGATTTACCGAGACGCCTAATGACCCTAGTCATCACGATGCCCCCCCCCTTCCCACTCCTCACAGGGGAACTAAGATAATAAAAAAAAGGAATATGAATCTCCAAACAAGAGAGTACCACAAAAAGAGACGATTTCTCGTCCCGATCTCGCTCACAGGATTCTTCATAGTAAAAGTAATATTCAGAGAAGAAGAAAAAAAACTTCCTTCCTCAATTGGTCATGCATAAAAAGCCGTCTATTTTCACCTATCCGCCCGCTTTGTGATTGACGCAGGGAGAGTATAAAGTACGCGTCGTGTCGCGGCGATGAACTTAAAGGATGACGACGACGACGACGACGATGATGATGCCGATGCTGATGATGATGATTTTTCGAGATGAAAGGCTGTAAGTATGTATCGTAATAAGTATGTCGATGGACACGTAACGATGACCGTACTAGGAGAGCGCGCGCGATTATAATCGTGATCAAGACTGGCGCTTTAGTTGGCAACGCGCACACGTACGTTCGCGACGATATTTATTTTTCTCGGACGGTCTTTAGCTTCGGTTAGAACCGCATCAAACAGCATGTGGTACGCCCCGAGCAAGGCGCTCATGTATATATATATATATACAGGGTGCCCCTGTGAAAAATGACGCCTGAAAGTTATCTCGATTTTTTAATTTTTACGTTGTTGAATTATGAAGGGTTAATGCCTATCCATATCACCCCTCGCTATGCTCTACAATCTTTTTTACTTTTCAAGAAGCATTTTTTCGAGCTTTTCTGGAGCATGGATTTGTTTTTCTCTTCTGTGAGTGTACTCTCGTCTTAGAAGTTTTTTGAAACAATTGAAAGCCATTCGGACTTTTTTTTTTAGAAAAAAAGTTGTCATAACTTTTTTTTCTAAAAAAAAGTTTTCATACCTAACGTAACTTTTTTTCTAAAAAAAGTTTTCATACCTAACGTTACTTTTTTTCTATAAAAAGTTTTCGTAACTTTTTTTCTAAAAACGTTTTGGTAACTTTTTTTCTAAACAAGTCTCGGTAACTTTTTTTCTAAAAAAGTTTTGGTAACTTTTTTTCTAAAAATGTTTTTTATTTTTAAAGTTTTTGTAACTTTTTTTCTAAAAAAGTTTTCGTAACTATTTTTCTAAAAAAGTTTTCGTAACTTGTTTTCGAAAAAAAGTTTTCGTAACTTTTTTTCTACAAAAAGTTTTCGTAACGTTCGTTTCTAGAAAAAAAGTTTTCGTAAGTTTTATTTCTAGAAAAAATTTTAGTAACTTTTGTTTCTAAAAAAAAATTTCGCACCTTTTTTTCTAAAAAAAATTTTCGCAACGTTTTTTCTTAAAAAAAGTTCTCGCAACTTTCGTTTCTAGAAAAAGTTTTCGTAAATTTTATTTCTATATGAAGGTTTCGTAACTTGTTTCTAAAAAAAATTTCGTAACTTTTGTCTCTAAACAAAGTTTACGTAACGTTTTTTTTTCTAAAAAACGTTTGCGTAACTTATTGTTCTAAAAAGAGTTTTCGTAACTTTCATTCTAAAAAAGATTTCGTAACGTTTTTTTCGAAAAAAAGTTTTCCTAATTTTCGTTTCTAAAAAAAGTTTTCGTAATTTTTGTTTTTAGAAAAAGTTTTCGTAACTTTTGTTTCTGATAAGAGTTTTCGTAACTTTTGTTTCTAATAAGAGTTTTCGTAACTTTTGTTTCTAAAAAAGTTTTCATAACTTGTTTTCTAAAACAGTTTTCGTAACTTTTTTCTAAAAAATTTCGTTGTAACTTATTTCCAAAAAAAGTTTTCGTAATTTTTATTTCTAAAAACCGTTTTCGTAACTTTTTTTCTAAAAAACGTTTTCGTAACTTTTTTTCTAAAAAAACGTTTTTTTTCTAAAGTTTTCGTAGCTTTTTTGAAATTTTTCGAAAAAATAGCATTCACGGTAGTGTTAGGTCGTGCATTTATATATCGCTCAACAGTGCGCTTCGTAAACGCAAGTACATATCAAAAGTAGGAAGATTAAAGAGACAAAAATTTTGTCGAAAGCTAAAGAAAGATTATAGAACGTACATGCGGACGATTCAGATAGGGATCGATACGAGACACCAAGATTTTTCTTTCGGAAGTTACTTTTCGAGCCACCCTGTACTATATTTTTATACACAAAAAATATACTGACGCAAGAATGCTACGACTATAAAACACTATCGTCCGAGACTTCTCCACTATTATCATCTCCTTTTCCCCTATAACCGTTATGTCTAATTATCCTCAATCATAATCACGCGCTGAGCGCCAGCGCTCAAACAGCAGCAGCGGCAGCAGTTCCCTCGTCATCGTCGTCATCATGACGCTTACTATAGACATACACGCACACACGATCCGCGCGACAAATTGCTGTTTATCGTCGAGTTCGGATCACGTGCCCGTATGTACATAGTTACTTTTATTCGCTCTCTTCAGTGTATATATATATATATATATATATATATATATATATTTATTGGTATATGTGTAGATAGGTAAATACTTCAAGGGGTCTGTATAATCTTGAAATTACAGAAATCCAATTTTTGTTATTCAGTTTTATTCCCTAGGGTCTTAATTCAAATTTGCAACAAAGATTATGGAAAATTTCTAAAAATTGAGCGAGTCAGGAGAATTTTTGTGAAGGGTCGTTACAGCGAACCACCCTGCTGCGATTCACCCTTTTTTCATTTTACGAAGTAGCTCGTATCTCAAAATCGATTCGTTTGATTCAATTAAAATTCGGTGAAGCATAGCTTACAACATTTCCTATCGTATGACGTGAATATTTTCATACATGTTTACTAATTTGTTAATAACTACTGATTAGAGTACTTTTTTGGCGAAAATAGATTTTTTTTCCGCAGTAGCCTCTTTTTTAATGTTCAAAATTTTAAGGAAGCATCCGGTCATACTTCAGTTTTATTGTTATACCGAAAGTACATTTTTTAACTTTTTTTTTCGGATGAGCCTAATTGTCTCATTGTTGAAATTATTATTATTTCATTGTTCGTCAATATTCTTCAATTTAAAAAACTCCAGATTGGCGAGGCTATGAATTTATTGTCGGTTGAATCCCGATCTCGTCGTCCCAATATTCTCGTGCGGAAAAAATATTGCACGTCGACCTCACTATTGGGCCTCAAGCTTACGTAGACCCGTTGATATGCGTCGAATGAAGGCTTGCTGAAAATAAACCATCACATATACCGAAATATTTATTATAGTTCAGCACACCCGGACATATACACAGGGCGTCCTGTTATGAATGAATAATCCCGCGACTGTCGACAGGTCAGATCATGGCCGGAATTTTAGTTTAGTAGAAGTCTAGTTTAGTAGTTTAGTTTAGTAGAGTTTAGTTTAGTTTAGTTTAGTTTAGTTAGAGTTTAGTTTAGTTAGAGTTTAGTTTAGTTAGAGTTTAGTTTAGTTAGAGTTTAGTTTAGTTAGAGTTTAGTTCAGTTAGAGTTTAGTTTAGTTAGAGTTTAGTTTAGTTAGAGTTTAGTTTAGTTAAAGTTTAGTTTAGTTAGAGTTTAGTTTAGTTAGTTTAGTTAGAGTTTATTTTAGTTAGTTAGTTAGAGTTAGTTAGTTTAGTTTAGTTAGAGTTAGTTAGTTTAGTTTAGTTAGAGTTTAGTTTAGTTAGTTTAGTTAGAGTTTAGTTTAGTTAGTTAGTTAGAGTTAGTTAGTTTAGTTTAGTTAGTTAGTTAGAGTTTAGTTAGAGTTTAGTTTAGTTTAGTTAGTTTAGTTTAGTTTAGTTAGTTTAGTTAGAGTTTAGTTTAATTAGTTAGTTAGAGTTAGTTAGTTTAGTTTAGTTAGTTAGTTAGAGTTTAGTTAGAGTTTAGTTTAGGTAGAGTTTAGTTTAGTTAGAGTTTAGTTAGAGTTTAGTTTAGTTTAGTTTAGTAGAGTTTACTTTAGTTTAGAAGTCCCGGAATCTTAGTTTAGTAGAAGAACATGCCGGAATTATAGTTTAGTAGAAGTCCCACGGTTTTCGAAATTTTGGGCGTTATGTTATTTTTTGAAAAAAGAATCATCCACTTTTGGTTTTTTGCATGCCATTTCTACAAATGAACCGTGAAAGAAATTAGGAGGGCAGCCATAAAAAAATTCGGGGCTCATGAGGGTTTTAATATGGATTCCCTACTAGAGCTTTCCACAACTCAATCGGACTAGGCCCCAACAGGAAAATAACAGGGTTGGGTAATTTATTCAAAAAAGGTCATAGCGAGGAAAATGATAAATGGCCCAGACGGGATTCATCAGGGCAGTGGTTTTTACAGGGCATACAATATATTTGCAAAGTTATTTTTAAGAATTTCTAGTTATTAGACGTACTTCCACAGATGTGGTATATTTAACGTTTAAGGTATCGATAAAACACTAGGTTAGGTCACATAAAATAAACATACACGGGGAATTTTACTACAAATAATTTGTATTCTATAAACATTCCGAATGTTCGGAAAATAAATGTCGCAATACAAGAATAGTTTTTTTCAAAAATAATTCATGCGTGCAGGAATGACAGCACACATGTACGTACAGCACCGTTTGGTTGCTTCGACATTTTTAATTTAACTAATTTCTGTTTAATGCTCGTGATGGGATAAACAACATCCACCGAATTTTTTGAGATAATTCGCCATTCGTAAACTTTAGATGACTTTGTTGGGTACATGAATACATTTGTTTTTTTTTCACACTTTTGCTTCAATGCACAAACATTCTTCGGAGTCGTTACGTCCGAAAATTTTGTTAACCTCCGCAACGTATCCATTACGCAAAAGCACAACGTTCATCTGGCGCTCTCGTACCAATAAATGTGGAATGATTAAAAACAAAATTTTTTACAATCACTTTTCCATTTTCGAGATACTTCTGACCAGTCTCGCTTGATATGTGTCCACTAATGAAGCTGATAATTAAAGGGCAGTAATAGGGTTGCTTCGTGGCTTCGAACGGGTTCTGTCGAGATTCATATCCCTCTTAAGGCCCTCGTCGACAAAGTGTGACCGGCCTCCGAGTGACCTGGTCGGGTGCCATGTTAGGGCCCTTGCATAGTAAGGGAAAAATATTCGGGGCCTAGTCACAGCCCTGGCTGAATTCTTTCACAATATGGATCGACAATAAATAAGCAACTTCTAAAATTAATTAGCACGACGTGCGTCGTGCATTTTTTTACACCGCAGGCTATCAAAGTCAGATGTTCGAATTGGTTTGTACGAAAATTCTGCATGAGATCTTTTTTCACAAAGTTTCCTTAACATTTAAGGACGTTGAGTCCCTATGAAACATGTTAATGTTAATTGTTCAATAAATAGCTTCTTAATCATCATGAAATTTTTACATGACCTCCTGAATACTTCATGTAAAAACATACCAAATTTTCAGAATTCTATCATCATTACTTCAACCTCCTTAAGGGTTGAAATAAAAAATGATAAGAAAATTCTGATAATTTGGTATGTTTTTGTATGAAGTATTTAAGAGGTCGTGTTAAAATTTCACGACGATTAGGAAGCTCGTTATTAAAAAATTAACATTTTGTTAAGAACAATTTTTGAAAGAAATAAAAAAAAATATATCAATAAACTTCATTTTGTTTCCGTTGCTTTCAGTATATTGTAGATATTATTAAATTGAGAGGTCAAAAAAAAAACTTATTGCAAAGTTACATCAGTTTCCATAAAACAACATTTAATTTGTGAATGTTAATTGTTCAATAACGAGCTTCCTAATTGTCGTGAAATTTTTACACGACCTCTGAAATACTTCATACAAAAACATACCAAATTTTCAGAATTTTATCATCATTTGCGATTTGGGACTCAACATCCTTAATCTCACAAAGAAGACTTTTCTAAATGAAGCAAAAAACCAAGAGCATTTTTCGAAAAACCGCGTCAAGTAACGTTATCATTTGTGAAAATGGCATGCGAAAAACCAAAAGCAGACGATTTGTATCTCGAAAACTGGGGAGTTTTACTAAAGGGAAATTCCAGCATATAGAAGAACATGATCTGACCGAACGACAGTTGCAAAATTATCCATTCATAACAGAACACCCTGCGCATATATATATATATATAATATTATATTATATATATATATTATATAATATTATACAATATATATATATATTATAACAACAAATATTAAAGCTATAAAGACCTAGTTTGGAAACGTAAAAAAACATTTAATTCTCAGCGACGGCGGAAAGGCGCGTGAAAACCCGTGTTGCGCGTTTCCGCTTCTCCATACGTACGCGAGTGTAGGCGTTGCACGGTTACCCACCTACGCAGAAAATTTCGTGTAGAAATACACACAGGGTGAGAGAGATAGAGTGAGAGGGGGTGGGGGGGAGTGTGAGAGAGAGAGAGAGAGAGAGAGAGAGAGAGAGAGAGAGAGAGAGAGAGAGAGAGAGAGAGAGAGAGAGAGAGAGAGAGAGAGAGAGAGAGAGAGAGAGAGAGAGAGAGAGAGAGAGAGAGAGAGAGAGAGAGAGGGATACAACGGCGTGTATACACATCGGAGGGCGAACGAGAAGAGTGGTTAAAGCGAGCGAGCTCACGGGGGAATGGGTTTTTAATCAGTGCATTCCGGACAATGGTGCGCCCCCGGGGGAGGTCTCCCAACCCCGAACTCCCACCACGAACTCTATAACCGAAGCCACCCTGGATACGCTTCCATCCACATCTCTCTCTTTTTCTTTTCCCTACCCTCTCCGTGTTCCGCAACTTGCCCACTACACCCTCAGCTACGCGAAAAAAAACGTACCACCTTCCTCAGCTCCGTGCTCGTGTATTTATCTACAATGGTGCGTGAGCTCTGAATGGACTTCTGCATATATAGAAAAAAGCTATTTTGAATGTTGAGCCTTCTGCTGTCTGATTTTTTGCGGTCGAGACTTCGCTTTTTCAAAAAGATTATTAGCAGTTTTGTTTTTCAATAATCTTTTCCGATAATAATTTTTTCGAGAATTCGTCAGGCATGTCTCTCTCTCTCTCTCTCTCTCTCTCTCTCTCTCTCTCTCCTCTCTCTCTCTTTTAATCGATTTTTATCTATCCTGCGTTTTATTTTTATCTTGTTTATATTAAGACATTTTAATTTTGTTTTTAAGTCGAGCCACTTTTTTCATTTTTTTGTATTTTATTTTGAGGGACGAAGCATGAGGGTGATGTGCCAGAAGACGTTTTTGTCCTAGCACATAAATTCAATTTATTCTAATCAATCTCTGTCTCGTTTTCTTTCTCTTTTCATATATTTTTTCTTTTCTTCGTTTGAAACCTAAGCATTAAAGGAGAATAACCATATAGTTTTACAACTTCTTTTGTTTTCTGTTGATTTTATTTTCTTCTCGTTTTGTTTTGTTTAAAGTTTATTGAGCTAATCTAAGGTTTATAATTGATTCTTCTTCATATCAAGTTTTACTTTTTTTTTTCGATTTGTTGTTTTATCTTGCTTTATATAAAATCTTCATTTCCTTGATTTCTGTTTTTTTTCTTTTATATCAAATCTTCATTGGTTCAACACCTGGGGATATTTTTCACCAATTTTCATCTGTACCAAGAGTTTACTAGGGCGTAATGAAAATTATCTCTCTCTCCCTTTTCTAATACTGTATATCGTTTTTATACTTTATTTTACGTCAACTCTTGATTCCTTTAATTTCTGTTTTTTTTTGTTTCATATCAAGTATTGATTTCTTTTATAGCTGTTAATACTTTTTTAAATGCCATCTGTACCTTCATTCTTACTTGAGAATTCAGTTTTACAGCAAAATCTTTATTTATATAATTTATATTTTTTTTTACTTCATTTTGTTTTTCTATTTTATTTTCATACTCATCGTACCATGAATTGTTTATTTTTGTTGTATGGAATCCTTATTTCTTCAATTTCTGTTTCTTTGTTGTTCTACACCAAATCTTCATTTATCTCATTTTTATTTATCATTATTTATATAATTTATCTTTTTTTTATACTCTATTTTGTTTTTCTACATTATTTTCATCCTCATCGTATCTTGTATTCCTTATTTTTCTTTTACATCGAATCGTTATTTCTTATTTCATTATTACCTAATTTGGATTTATCTTTGTTTATATTTATTTTCTATAGTTTATATTTTTTTAAATACTGTAGCTTGTTTTCTTTGTTATTCTTCTATATCGAATCGTTATTCCTTTAATTTCTGGCTTTTAATTGCTTCAGACCAAATCTTTATTTGTATAATTCCTATGCATCCTTTATTTATCTAATTCCTATGCACTGTTTGCTCATTTCATCTGTACCTTTATAAGGGCCCGATAGCTTACTGCCAAGGAACATGCCTCAGGTGACACCCTTCGATTTTGTTGAAATTTGGATACGTTATAAAGCACCGAAAAGTAAGCGATACGTATTTTTTTTATCGGCGGAAAAACGGTTTTAAGGGGTGAAACCACCCCTCGAAAAAATCTCTAGGGGTAATATAGCAGTTTCACACACAAGGGGTCGACCGATTTTAAGGGGTTACCCCTACTTGCGATTTTGAAAAAATCGATTTTTTTTATTGCATTTTTTTGAAGTATAAGTATCTGAGAATATGTCCTGAAAATTTCAAGTCGATCCGAACAAAACTGACTGAGATATGAGCGTTGAAATAGAATAATCCGTGAATTGAAGAACTGAAATTGAAACTTTAAACGCGTTTTTCTCAAAATGGCATTTCTGAAGTCGGTGACCAAGATTACTCGAACACTAATGAACCGATCTTCTTGAAATTTTGCAGGCTTATTTAATACATAAAAATGTAGTCTTTGATCGTTCGATTTTTTTTTTTCGAAAAAAAATGGCCGTTTTGGAGCCAAAAAACGGCCGTTTTTTTCGTTAAAATCGAACCATTAACTTTGACTGTCCGCCATTTTGTGAAAAATGAATATTTTTTAAAATCCTTCGATCAAAGACTAGTTTATACTTATATTCGACTAAATCCATCCGCATTTTTTTTTCAGATGATCCACTTCGCCGCAATGTTGGTCACCGCAAACCGTGTATATAAAAACATTATTTCATTGACGGCCATTTGCCACTAAACAATGTAATATTTTTCAATCAAAAAATTACTGAAAGTTCTTCAAGATGCGTTCTTTAAGATGGTATATTGATCGATTAAAAAAGTTTTGTAGTTTTCTTTAAAAAAATTCATGAAAAAAGCCTTTTTTTGCGCTACAAGTGGGGGTAACGCGTTAATGAAACAAAAACGAAAATTCTTCTAATCCTAAGCAATGGAAAATCAGATGCCTTTTTTCGCGGAGTGGTTTCACCCCTTAAAACCGTTGTTCCGACGATAAAAAAAAATACGTATCCGTTACTTTTCGGTGCTTTATAACATATCCAAATTTCAACAAAATCGAAGGGTGTCACCCGAGGGATGTTCCTTGTGAGACATAACTAATATTATCAATCAGTCAACTCCCCACCGTCCCTCTCTTTCTCCCTCTCTTTTTCTCGTCCTCTCGTTTTTGTCCCTCACGTCACGCGATACGTCTTTCATTTTTTTTTCGTCCTTCTTTCAAAGACCCACGTGTTTGCCGGTGCGTTTTGTTCGCGCGCGTGTTTCTTCACCCTTAGCGACACGAGAAGAGCATCAATGGGAGCATCATCAGCAGCAGCATCACGCTATTTTACCCCGATCCTCACGCACGGGTAAGCGGATACAGTTGTTCGTCGTGTCTACCTGTTCACCTGTCCTCCGCTCTGTGTGTACAGCGGATCGCGGCGTAGCGTCTCTTTCATTCGCCGGTGCATGCCGAAAAGGGGTGGCCGTACGCTCGCGACGAAGGGTTGACGCCTTTAAGGCGGTAAACAAGTTTAGGAGTGGTTTTTTTAAGTAATTTCCATGATTTTTTAAACCAGGAATGAATTCATGAAATTTATTTAAACTTTGGAAATATTTTACACATATTTTCAAACAAATAGTTAAATTTTTTCGAAGCATTTCGTCTGAAAATGTCGAATATATAACCTGTCGCCGATCGAAGTTCGTAATCAGACTTTCCTGATTCTGTACACTCTGGAGGGAGCAGTTTTCATAGGATATCAATACGATTTGAAGATTACTTTAAGAACATGTTTTTCTTGTATATGAACCTAACTCTGACCAAAAAAAATGAAAATTGCAGCTCTAGAGGGGTTTGAACTAAAGGGTATAATTGTTGCCGTTGTTTTATAAACTTTTTTTTTTATAAAAAATACTTTAAGCAATTATATAATCTCACATTTAGGTTCATATAGAGCGTAATTATGTTTTTGAGAAATGAGGTATCATTCCATAAAATTATAGGTTAGAAACTTCTTGACTTAGAGTGTACACAAATTGAAAAAAAAAGTCGTTAGAAAAAAAATTAACAAAAACGAAAAATTCAAAGGAGTAATAAATTGTCTATACTACTTTTCGAATATATTCTTGAATAGTGTTGCTGACAATTTATGGACTGAAAAAAAATCGATTTTTCGCTCGGGGGCTGCTGAGATTCTTTAGACGCGTCATATAGGAATTTCCCATTAACGAGAATAAATTCCAGCATTCGATAAAGCCCACAATGTGCATACTAATATTATGAAACTGCAGTGTCCGCTCGCATATGAATTTTTTTCAGACTGAAACTAAAGGGTTGTGAGAAAAAAAAAGAATTGATCGTCGCTTGGGGAGGAGGGTCCAACATATCGTACTGGAATCGCAGATTGAAGGTAAACTTATATGATTACAAACAACTGCTAGTAAAGCTTTGAGGAGGTTTCTACTTTGTTAGGCCAAAAAATGTTCGAATTTTCACCAATTTTTTATTCGAAAAATATCATATATAGAATGTTGAAATTCGGTATGTTTACTGAGCGGTATTTGTTGAACGTGATATTTTTTTTTTAAGTTTGACAACACATCCTGAACTCTTGAGCAACTGATCTGGAGCAAAAGAATCAAAAATCTTTTTACTTTGTACAATATTGTGTATAATTCGAACTAGAATGAATAAGAAAGAACGAAAAATTTTAAAAATGGTGAGCGATCCAAGGGGACATTTAGTTTTTCACCAAAAATGTTTGCATTTTTTTGTCCACAAAATAAAAAAGCACCTCATGAGGCCCCAATATATATATATATATATATATATATTGGGGCCTCATGAGGTGCTTTCTAATGTCTAGTAATGCCGCTGGATGACATACATAAATATGCCGGATGAAAAGCCGAGAGTGATCGTATGATTTATATATATATATATATATATATATATATATATATATATATATATATATATATATATATATATATATATATATATATACGTTCGTGTGGCCCCGTGGGTGCTCGTCCTTTGAACTAATATGGAGGCATCCGGACGGCAATCAGTCGACTCTATCGCGCGAGCGAGATGAACCCTGGAAGATTAATTAAGCCGTAATTACTGGACAGCCTCTCTTCTCGCAACGCACGCTAATGGGCAATCCGATATCCGTGAAAGGGCCCAGTGCCGGCGCGGGCAGCTCTACAGAGACGAATCAAGCGTGAATAGAAAAGCATCAATATATATATATATATATATATATGTGTGTGTGTGTATGTATGTATGTATGTATGTATGTACACAGGTATATATATAAGGTGTATATATATAATAAAATATTGTATGCTGCAGTTCACGATGACCACTCGAGCAGGGTGGAATGAACGAGCCTAATAACGACGCCAGGATGAGTGTTTCAGAACTTCGCGATAACTATACATTTTTTAACATTATTTTACCTGGTAGTCATGAAAGAATCGTACAACTAAATGTTAAAATCATAGTCACTTGGCTGTGGCTATGAACATATATATTTTTATGGAATTTCATAGCCTTTCTTCATGGCTAGCCTATATGGAATGTATATGGAAGTCTATATGCATTCCATATGGTGAAATATTAAAAATTGAAATACAATAATTGAAAGCTTAGAGAATCATTTTAAAAAAGGCCATGAAATTCTATCAGAATGTACATTTTTAAAGCATTCTTCTTTTTTTTTTATTCTAAATTGTTTAATTTTTTATTTGAAAAAAAAAACGTATAAAAATATCGTTCTTACGAAGTTTTCTGACCTTTTAATTTTTTTGTTCACCAATTTGTAGCCCAATTAATTATTTTGTTGTCTATTAGATGATTTATTGAGGACTTGAACAAAGGCATGTTATTAAGCAGACATCGAACTATATGGCGTAAATTGTTATTCGAAGAAATTCAATATGCACATTGTTATTGAGGTATAATAAAGCCTCTGTATAAAAAATGTGGTCTAACAGTCGGATCGCTACTTGACAATGGTTGGTGTGAAAAATAAAAAGAAAGACGTTCTATAATCTCTATAAATGTAGTTCTCTATGTACGTAACCCTTTTTCTAAATAAAATCTCACAAAATGGCAGGTGTTCAAAACAAGCGTAATTTTGGTAAAATTGTTGTTCGTATACAGGGGCTTAAAAAATTGTAATAAAAAAACCGGCTACTTACAACAATAGCTACGGCAATTACCAAAACTTTTGTTTTTTTTCCAACTGAAAGACGTTTCGAGAAAAACGAGAAACTGAAACTTTGCGGTATAGGTAAATCGTTGCGCTACCTGCTCTCACTAAATCGTCTGTAAATTGGTGAATTTTCATTATTTCAACTCGATTTTTTTTCACATATCCTTGGAAATGTATACTTTGAGAAAACGCAAAAAAAAAATTTGTTCACCCGTTACAGTCGTGTCCCACCGACATATTCAATTTTTTACTTTTAATTTCGAAGTTTTCATCTTGATGAAATGAATATGAACTTCTGGAATGTCCCTATACATTCATACATCGAGGATGCTATTTTTGCAAACTTTTATTTGACTTGACTTGCTGTGAGATGCAGAACGGAAAATCGATATTTTCAATTTCGATCGTTCAAATGAATTTTTTATTCGATTTTCGATTAAATAAATGTTCGATTTCGATCGATAAAATAAATATACAAATAAATAAAATAACGACTTTCTGTCAGTTGTAAAACGGTAAATCGATATTTCATCCACTTCTCTACTACTTAGAGCTCCGAAATTTTGCAAACATGTATGTAAGAGGTGATAATGCATGATTCGACTTAAAAAAGAAATAAAAATAAATAGCTTGACTTTTTGTGAGATGCAAAACGGAAAATCAATATTTTCGATTTCGATTAAATAAATTTTCGATTTCGATCGATAGAATACATATATAAAGTTAAAAAATAACGACTTTCCGTGAGATGCAAAAGGAAAAATTTTGCAAATATGCATGACAACAAATTAATCGGCTCTAAGTGCTCTCGAATCGCACGATCGTTAAAACGGGCCAATAGGTAAAATAGGTCGAAAGGTGAGGTCCAATAGGTGGTGAGCCAGCATCTATGATAGATGCCAACTGTCACAGGATTGTTCTGTTTTCCAGAATTTCTACTGACAATCAACCAATTCCTCTTCGCAAAAACTTCAGAACTCCAGTACAATCAATTGAAGATTAAAAAGTAAAAAATGATTTACATGTATTTTATTCCCTTTAAAACAAGCTTTTATTTAATGCACTAAAAAGTAGAAAATAATTTTTTTTACCAAGTCACCTACATGTGACTATAATAAAAAAAAGCTTGACTATAATAAAAAAAAGCTTGACTATAATCAAAAAAAAGCTTGACTATAAGAAAAAAAAGCTTCACTATAATAATAAAAAAAGCTCAAAAATTAGGCATATAATCTTTAATTTACAAAAATCCGTTAACATACCAACTGTTTTTAATTTACTGTACAACAACCTTACATTTCTCAAATAAAAATCTTCAAACTGAATATAAACGAGTGATGACAATTTCTCTAATTACCATTGTGCCAAATTAAATACGGTTGATGAAACTGAATTGATCAAATTTATTAAACATTTAAAAAGTTGAGGGGCACGAGCTTTTATTTATAGTGACATGTAGGTGACTTGGTAGAAAAAATTATTGTCCACTTTTTGATACATTGAAGAAAAGCTTGTTTGAAAAAAAATTTACATATAAATTATTTTCTCGTCGCGTAAGTCAACGACCCCCTTCACCCCTGGGATAATTCGGGTATTTCTCGTCTCTCCTTCGTGTGTGTGTCCCTGTCGTGTACGGGTTACCGAAATACGGCCGTTGATACGACAAATATATATAATAGAATGGGGAGTGTATAATACGAGTGACGAGAGACTACGAGAGATAAAAGGGTCAACAAGAACAAGAAAAAAAGGTAACCCCCTTCCCCTTCACGGATTCATCGGGCTAAGGGCTAAACACAGAAGATAATTACTTCATCCTACGTGCAAACAGTTGCCTCGAACGGCGTGAGAAAGAAATGAGTCTTGGGTCACTCTCGATGCAAGGATCGAAACCCTTTTGGATGTAGATGTACAGATGCATACTTATACATATACATATATAAACTATAGACTATTATATCTTATTATATACTGCTGTATATTATTATTATTATTTTATCATTATTGCCATGTATTCTGATATACTATTGTTTTATTGAATTATAGGAATATATATATATATATATATATATACAAATATGTGAGAAAAAATAGTTTTTCAGCCGTTTAAACAATATTAAATGGAACGAGAAAAATTTATGCAATATTTGAGCTCCCTGACTCAAGTCTTACAATAAGTGGCAGTGTTCGATTTCTTATATTTAATTTCACTTATCCAAAAAAATAGTCTTCAAACTGCATACCTGAACAATAAATTTATCGTTTTTGAATCGTGTTCAAGGTTCTTAAAACTGACGTTCGAACCTTTTTTAGATCGCGTTATTATTCTTTCTATGTAAATATATAAATCTATCAATTATAAGTTTGAAAATTATAAATGAAATTATCTATATATAGTTATTAACGCAAAATAAGTTGAAAAACTTACAAATTTATATAACATAAATTTGTAAAAAATATAAATTAATAATATTTTAATAATAATAATAATAATAATAATAAATTAATTTGTAATAATATAAATTTGTAAAAAAGTTTGTAAAACTTTACGAAATTAGCTTGTTTGAAAAATTCGCTTTCAAACTTCGAGAATAACGAATTAATATTTTTCAAATCCATTTGTAAATTGGTAAAGTCGATCGATAACCCATTTTCTAGATCCCTATATTATTTTGATACAAATTTTGTATATGTATGTGTATATATATATATATATTTATACATAATTTTTTTTAACTATATTAATTTAACTTTTATAAATTATTAAACTTTTATTTATTAATTTATTAAGATATTAATAATATCAATGAATAAATTCAATTTTTTTAACTATATTAATTACATAGATATAAATACGTACATGAACTCACACGCCTGAGAGTTCCTCACGCACGAACAAGACACAAGTCTCACACCGTTCCCCTTACCTGCCGCATCGCATAAACGTAAAAAAAAGGACAAAAAAGCGACCGAAACAAAAAGAGATGCCGAATAACCGATGATACTCGCGGCGTGAATGGGAACCCTGTTCCGCGCCACACGTGCCGCGAAAAGAACAAAAAAAAAAAAGAAAGGGAACGAAAGGAGGCGAAAGGAAAACGGGAGAAGAGAAGCTCGGAAGCAGTTAAGGCCTGCAGATTATACCTTTAACGTCCCGAGCAATGAATTACATGAGCATTAATCAGCGGGACGCCCAAACGGAAGAACCGCGCGCAACCAAAAATCACCCGTAACGAAGACAATGCCCGACCGTCTGCCAGAAGGTCTCCTCGTACGCATACGAATATTACGTATGCGTACGTGGATCATTTATACGTACGTACTCGAAGCGATTTTTTTGCCGACGCTAAGAACGTTAGGATGTATGGTAAAAATCAGAAACTTCGAAAAAACGATTTTTTTATCGCATAGTTTTATAGCTTAGGGTCTTAAATGAAATTTGCAGCGAAGATTTTGTAAAAATTTCAAAAATTAACCGACTTACGACGATTTTTGAAAGACAAAACATTAAAGCTATTTATTTCCCTCGAAAAACTGACCTACGTTTCCACAGCTCGCCATTACCGTAATTGTCAAAGTTTCAAAAAAACGCCCCGTCAAACTTAAATGCCATTATCACACTAGAAGTACAATTTTCATTTTTCATTTCTGCCCAGCCCAGCTGCCAGAACCAGCCACACCGAATGGCCGTGCAGCAACAGCTGCCAATTCTTTAAACAATAATAATCCATTCTTTATGAATATCATTCCTATAAAAAAAAGACCGAAACTCGGCAAGCCTACGTATCGATTCTCCGTAAAATCCCGACACCCTCATCCCAATAGTCCCCTCGCAAAAAAATATTGAAAATCTGGTGGCCGCCAAGCACATGCAGGCCCGCCGACCGATGGTCTAATATTGAAAGTACCACCTGTTTGCATTTTTCTTAGTGCCGTTCAAACACCTGATGTTTCTCGTCTCAAATATCAATTCTGTGCATCACCTTACACACATGTGTACCTTGAGTCCTCGACGTCGAGTGTCTCCGTTATCATTTTTTCCTCCACTCACACCCATTTATACATCCCGAACAGATAAGGAGAGCTGTAAACATGCTCAAACACGCCTGGCTGCGTCTCAATCGGCGAAACGTCGAGTTGGCACGCGAATTACGGAGCTCTATGTTATACACACACCCACGCACACGCACACCCATCCACATACACCCACAAACACACACCCACGCACGCATTTCCACAAACGCAACCACACATACACCCCACACTCGGCTACACACACACACACACACACACACACACACACACACACACACACACACACACACACACACACACACACACACACACACACACACACACACACACACACACACACACACGCGCGCGCACACGCACGCACACACACACACACACACACACACACACACACACACACACACACACACACACACACACACACACACACACACACACACACACACACACACACACACACACACACACACACACACACACACACACACACACACACACACACACACACACACACACACACACACACACACACACACACACACACACACACACACACACACACACACACCCACACACACACACCCATGCACCTACGCACACACAGACACCTATCTTTACACACCCTCGCTTGATAATACGTAACGACGAAAGCAGCACTAGAGAGGGCGATCATGTGGTACACCTAAATCCCCGGGCCGTTTTACTTCATCTCTCGATGTGTCTTTCTCCTCCCCCTGCCGTTTTTTCCATACTAGTAAACCTGCATACGTACATTTGTATATATAGATATACATATATATATAATATATATATATATATATATATATATATATATATATATATATATATATATATATATATATATATATATATATATAGGAAGAATTGAAGCGGTGCAGAACGCGCGGGTGAACGTTAATCGTCAATCCTGTTAGCGCCGTCGACAGGGTAGCCTCCCGCGGCAAAGGATCATCCCTTAATCCGTTCATTCGCGTCCCTGCGACGGGGTTTTCTCTTTCGTCGGACGACTAGCCGGGCGCGAACCGGCGAGAGACAGAAACGCATGGATCGGAGTGGAATTTGTGCATATATATGTTGATAGTATATGTGTGCGTATATATATATATATATAAGTGCATTGAGAGCTTCGTACACAGGCACGTTCGAAGCCGAGGGCGCACAGCCTCGAATGAACGAGCACCCGCGGGAGTATTCTCCCGAATGCTGTGCTTCCGCACTCCCGCGCTCTCGCGGAACAGCCCGCGAATTAGCGATCCGACAGGAGGCACCGAGCCCGCGTGCACACGTTGCGGGAGCTCGCACGCTCAAGGAGCCGAATTCACGCGTGAACGCGGGACGCGCTTGGTTTCGCGTCGCGTCGTCGGTAGTCGAGCGATAAAAGAATTAATAAAGTGAAAAAATAAAAACGGGGAAGCGAATAATGGCAAAAGGAAACGTCACTGCCGTCACGAGATTATCTATGTGTTTATCCCGTGCGTATATTTTATTCGGGCACCCTCGTCTGCGATGCGGTTATATAAAAAGTATATATATATATATATATATATATATATATATATATCAATTTTTTTTTCAAATTAATTTTATATAATAAATGTTAATAAAATTTATTTTATATAATAAATGCTAGTAAAATTAATTTTATATAATAAATGCTAATAAAATTAATTTTATATAATAAATGTTAACAAAATTAATTTTATATAATAAATGCTAGCAAAGATTAATTTTATATAATAAATGGTAACAAAATTAATTTTATATAATAAATGTTAACAAAATTAATTTTATATAATAAAGTTTATATATATATATATATATATATATATATATATATATATATATATATATATATACCCGAAACACACATGGTAGAGTGTATATGAAGTATCTCACGTGAATTTTCTTCGGAAAAATTTTCGGGAAATTTTATTTCGGAATCGATTTGGAAAAAAAAATGTTCCAAAAAAAACGCCCCGATTGAAAAATCTGAAAAAATTCCCCAAAACGCGTGATTATATGTAAAACGTTCAAACTATCACCCGCATTGGAAGTATGATTTTTTCTGTGCGGAAAACGACTTCAATTGAAATTAATACCAGAACTTTTTGACTGCTGACGAAAAAATCATACTTCCACTGCGGGTGATGACTTCAACATTTTTACATAAAATCACGCATTTTTTGAAGGTTTTTCAGATGTTTCAGTCGGGGCGTTTTTTTCGGATAAAACAATTTTTGTTCACTAAGGGCTGTTTCGAAAAATGTAAAAAAAATCAGGGTGCCTTTTAGAGTCAATGAAATCAGATAGAAAAAAATTAATCGAATTGGCGTGGGTCAGGGAAAAAGTCCACCGGATTCACGTCGAATTCCTCATGTAGTTTAGTATAGTGTGTGTGTGTATAAATATATATATATATATATATATATATATATATATATATATATATATATATATATATATATATATATATATATATATATATATATATATATATATATATAGGGATTCTAAAATGATTTATTTGCTTATTCGTATAAACAAATAGGGGTCAGAGTGGGGACATGCATACTCTGATTTATCGATCGGCAATCGGTGATTTCGAATGATCGGTGATTCGAGGAGAGTTGAACGAATGCACATAGCATAGCTTATGATAAGAGACGAGCTTAACTCGATGTAATTGAAATTGAGCTATTTTTTCTCATTGAGCCGGTAGGTATATATATATATATATATATATATATATATATATATATATATATATATATATATATATATATATATATATATATATATATGTATATATATATGTATACACATAAGTGGAAATTAAGGCGTCACGCTTCGTTCAGCATTACAGTTCATGTATTACAAAGTAGCCCGAGAAGTGACGTCTGAAAAGAAAATCTCGATGTCCCGTATCTATTCAAATCACTCCCATCTATGTTCTACGATCATTTTTACTTTTCGAGCAAAGGGCATTTAAAAAATTGTCCGCCGAGCTTTCCTGTAGCATAAATTTTTCTTTCTTCTCCTCTTTAGTGTAAGCACTTCCTATACAAATTTTTCCACACCTATTTATTTTTTTCTTCAATTTCACTCAAAATTTAAGACGCCAGTGCTCAGCTGATAATTTATTTCATGCTCAATAGTACCCTTCAAAACGGCAACGCAGGTACAAAAAATTGCGAGTTACCTAGAAACCCCCAAAAAAATGCTTTTTCCTCAAAAACTGAACAGATCACAAAACATGTGCATGTCGATTCCCTTTTTCCCCTACTCGTTGCCATCCGCCTCTCGCCGTCTGCGTATCTGCCGCCACAACGACAAACAAACAA
>OX632363.1:39064992-39125048 GCA_951751655.1 Ophion costatus
TTTCTTAACTCTTCATTCGTTTATTTTTATCATCATTAAAAGGTCATCAATCAGATCGATAAAATTAAATTTTATTGGCACAACTTAAACAGTTTTTTTTACAAAATCATCATCAGAAGCCTTCTTTTGCAAATTCCGGTCGTAAAACTCTAATGAGAATATGTAAAACGTGTGAACTATTTTCACAGCCCAAATAGGCAGGAAAAATCGGGTAAGAGAAAAATTATTGTTGCATTGCAACAATACGGAGTAGTCAGAATTTTTTCAGAATGAAAAAAAAGGAAATTTTTTAAAATAATTTTTGGCCGGGACTCTGATGAATGGAGGGGCTCCATTTGGGAATTATGAAGTATAGGACCGTCTTTAAAGAAAGAAAATTTGTTTACTTTTTTATTTTTAAATGACTATAATTTTTTTAGAACCTTTTAAAAATTACTTGAACAATTTTTTGGACTAGTACTCGAAGAATCATCCTCGGTTGAGTTGTTGTGTCTCAAGACCTACCGGATTTCAGACCAAATATTAAAAAGAAAAAACTTCAAACATTTAAACTTGTTTTTCAATTGTGTGTAAATTAAGGCAAATCATCGCTTTCCAACTTCTTGTGAAATTGCCCCATAATGTGCTGAGACACAAACGATTAATTACTCTCGCCCTCCCCCTTTCTCTCAACTCTTGCTGTCTCTCTCTTTCTACTTGTAAAAATATTCGTTTTGCTTCAACTCTTTAAATATATTTTCATATTCATCATATGACATCCCAATTTTATTTCATTTCAATATTCTCCTACTACCGCATATCATTTCATTACCATGTCCATTTTTTTATTTCTTGCTAATTAGCTTCAAGATTTGCGTTTTACCTCCGCTCGTCCTTGTTACTATATTCTTATTTCAATTATTTCTTTTTTTTAAATTTATTTTCTATTATTTTTATATTATTGTGTAAATGAATACAAATCGTTTGTTCACCGCTTTTAGTGAAATTTCCCCATAGTGTACTAAAGCATAAATAATATTTTACTTTACTTCGCTCTCTCTCCCTCTCGACTTTTATTTATATCGCCACGAGAATAGGTGAAGACAGCCGATTGTAATTTACAGTCGAACTCGGCGAACTGCGCCAGTACTGTATAGCGAATAGGGGTTATGCATGCGTGAAAGAAAAGAAAGAATTTGTGTGTGTGTGTGTGTGTGTGTGTGTGTGTGTGTGTGTGTGTGTGTGTGTGTGTGTGTCTAAAACGAGACAGCGATTGCGAAACAAAGTTGGCCCTACTCCCATATACAGGCAAAAAAATTAGAGAGAGCGAGAGTGTGAGCAAGGGAGATTCGGCACGCACCACTATGCAGCCAACGCCGCGCGCTCTCCACACAATGGATAAATGAGATTTTTTGCGAGCGATTGAGATCCCGAGTGAACGAGGTGCCACATATATAGGTGTACGTGCGTACATCATAGGCGCGAGTGTACGTACGCGTGTAGAATATCGTACACATAGCAGCGGCACGGCGCAACGTCATTGTCTCCCCGGGGAAGGAACGAGAGTGTACGATGATAGGGTGCATCCCCCGGGACAACGATGCCGCGGCGCGGCGACGACGAATGCGGCGATGAGCCCTGCCTCTTTACTCCTTCAATCTTTTCTGCTCCTGTGTATAATCTATATATATATATATATATATATATAGATTATACACAGGATATATATATATATATATATATATATATATATATATATATATATATATATATATATATATATATATATATATATATGTATATATGTATAGAGACACTCTATCGAGAAAGGGTTTTTACTGAGAGAGCGCTTTTAATACTTGCGGTATCGGGAGCTTCTCGTTCTATTGTCGATATAAAACGCGATTCGAACACGGATTATTGCGTAAATACGAAAGGAACGATTTGTGTGTATACGTATATACGGGTAAGGTCCTAAAAATCCCCGCCCCCTCCGATTTAGCTGAAATTTTGCACAGACCTCCCTTTTAACGTTTTAACCCAATCCCTAAAGCGATTTTTCGCGACGTGTTGTGGTTTTTGGATTTGGGTTTGCTTGAGTTTGGGTTCAGGTTTTTTTTTGCTTGGGTTTGGGTTTGGGTTTATTTGGATTTGGGCTTGGTTTTTGTTTGGTTTTTGGTTTGGGTTTGTGTTTGTTTGGGTTTGGGTTTGTTTGATCAAAACTGAGAAAGCGATAACAAGTACAGGGTGTTACGAAGATCGATGCAAAGCCTTAATAGGGTGATAGGTCAGCTCGTTAGAAACATATCTAGCCTACGTTACCTTCGTCCAAAGTCAAAGGATTTCGAGTTATCGTGGTAAGTCTGATTTGTGGAAAATTTCCCAAAATTAGGTGTATATATATCTATATGTTTAAATCTTAGAATTTTAGTTTAGGTTCGAACTTAGTAATCATTGATCTCCAATTCAGACTTTGGGGAAAACAATGAAAAAAAATCATAAAATATTATAGATGAATGGTATTTGATAGAAGATAAAAATGGGGAAATCTCGTCAAAGGTAACGAGCAATGATACATTAAAAGTGCGTCAAATCAACGGGAATTACAAATATTAATAGTAAAGAAATTCAATTGAACGTTGTCGAAATGTGATAAAATCTAATGTATGAGCATATACGTGTGAGTGCAATTGATCTCAATATTCATATTTTTATTACATTTTATTCGATTTCAAAACATAAATATTGATCTGATAGAATTTGGTAGGACATGAATATTTTTACTACAGATAAAATATAATGAGAATAGGAACACTACAATCGATTAAAACATGTCATAAGAATATGGTTATTCGGATTCAGTAAAATCCGATATTCATATCTCATCAGTTCAGTCAATCTCGTAGAATTAGTTAGGAAATACATTGTTTTCGAACAAATAAATTCTAATAATCAGTTAAAATTTAATGAGAATAAGAATATCAACATTCGTCAAAATGAATAAAATCTTCGCTTTGCATACATAAATATATAAAAATATATATATATATATATATATATATATATAAATTATTATTATATTTATTATATATATATTATATTATAATTATTATATATAAATTATATATATATATATATATATATATATATATATATAGTTGAGTGTGTGTGTATGTGTGTGTAGATTATTTGATATATAGAAATTCGACACTTGTATATTTCAATATTTATACGCACGAAATAAAAAGAAAAGAAACAGAAACCGCGAATGTACGCCATCCACAGGGAATAAAAGCTGCGAAAATCGCTCGCGCCCAAGGTACATGTTCTTTTCTTCCTTTTTTTCTTCTTTACGCTTTCTCCATACTTTTATTTTTTCCCCGCACACATCCGTCACGAATACAGCACACTGGCGCATAACGGTACGTACGGTGCCGTGCGCTAAGCCCTCCCAAAGTACACGTACGTGCTACACACGTCGCGTACAGCTGTGCACATCCAAGGAGTACACGCGGATCGCTGCATCCCCGCATACTCGCGGTTGAAAAATATACTTGAAACGCAAGTAGCGAGAGATGTACCGGTGCGATCTACCATACCCCCCCGCATCATCCGTGCCTTTTTTCTAACCTTTTTTCCATCCGCTTCTTCCTCGGCGCTTTTCCAGTGGCTCGTCTTCCGCTTCTTTCTCTCGGCGCGATTTCCTTTTCCCCTGCTTTTCCATCAGCGCGCTGCTACAGTCGAGTGGGTTCTCTCTCTCTCTCTCACTCCCTACACACATATACACACATATATTTATATATATTTAATATATATATATATATATATATATATATATTATATACATATATAAATATATATTGTATAATATAATATATATTATAATATATTTATATAAATATATATATATATTTATATTAGGGTGGTTGAAAAAATCGATTTTTTTTCTCAACGAAAAGTTGAAGTATGTTAAGGATGTTGAGTCCCTATGAAACATGTTAATGTCAATTGTTCAATAAATAGCTTCTTAATCGTCATGAAATTTTTACACGACCTCCTGAATACTTCATGTAAAAACATACCAAATTTTCCGAATTCTATCACCATTACTTCAACCTCCTTAAGGGTTGAAATAAAAAATGATAAGAAAATTCTGAAAATTTGGTATGTTTTTGTATGAAGTATTTAAGAGGTCGTGTTAAAATTTCACGACGATTAGGAAGCTCGTTATTAAAAAATTAACATTGTGTTAAGAACAATTTTTAAAAGAAATAAAAAAAATTTATCAATAAACTTCGTTTTGTTTCCGTTGCTTTCAGTATATTGTAGATATTATAAAATTGAGAGGTCAAAAAAAAACCTTATTGCAAAGTTACATCAGTTTCCATAAAACAACATTTAATTTGTGAATGTTAATTGTTCAATAACGAGCTTCCTAATTGTCGTGAAATTTTTACACGACCTGCGAAATACTTCATACAAAAACGTACCAAATTTTCAGAATTTTATCATCATTTGCGATTTGGGACTCAACATCCTTAAGAAAGAGAAAGATTTTCGCATGTTATTTTTCTTCTTGATTATCGGAGTATTAATTTCTTTTTTTATCTCGATGCAGAAAATGTTAGTGTGCGATCCAATGTAAATCTTGATTTAATTTTCTCTGTACCAATACACAATTATTCCCTAAATATTTTCTTTACCATAAACAATTCGTATTTGCAGATTAAGAATCAATGTATGTAATTCGGTTGTAAGAATTATATCAATCACTTGATGAACAAGAACACGGTGTGTACATCACCGAACGGCTAACAAGTATGCGTGTTTTTTTTTGGAGTAATATGTTGTTTCGGAGTAAGAAAACAAATGAAGAAAAAAATTGACGAAAAATCGAAAAAAAAAATTAAAAGTCGTTCAAGCATTACCTGAAAAAATGTTTAGACCTCTTAAATTTTGTATGAATTACTTTTTCATAACGTAGTAACATTTTCCGATGAGTGCAGCGGAAAAAATTTAATTTTCGTTTGAACCACCTTAATATATATATATGAAATATTATATTATATATTATATTAATTTATATGTGTGTGTGTGTGTGTATGTGTGTGTGTGTGTGTGTGGTGTGTGAGTAGAGAGAGAGGGAGAGAGAGAGAGAGCGAAGCTCATCGAGCTCGCGCGCGCATCCGAATGACTCGAGGGTCGAATTCATGCGCCCGAGAGGTCTGTTCGTCGTTCGCGCGCTCATGGCTCGTACATCAACCTGTCACGATTAATAGCGCCTTATTCGTTTTTTTTGTTGACTTCTTTTTTTCCCTATTGTTTTTCTTTTATTCCTATGTTATTTCATTCTTTTTTGGTTATTATTATCACCATTGCGTATGAGAGCGCGTTGTTAATATCATCATTATTTTATTCACGCGCTGTAGCGGAAGATACGGCGGCGTCGATAGGATCCGCGCAAGGGTTTCCGTCTCGTTTCAGTGCCGGAGCGATTTACACGGGGCTGCAGCGAGACGCTTTTGATGGGATCGAAGCGAAAAAAGGATCGTCGAAAAGGACTCCCTCTCTCTTTCTTCCTTATTATGGTTATTTCAATATTGTTCTCTTTATTATTATTATTCCTATTATCAGATTTTATATTTTCATTCAGATGTTTTTAGATTTTAGGTTTTTATTATTATTATTTAAGTCTCCCGAAGTTTTACTATTAAGATTTTTCTTAAGATTTTTATTTCTTAAGATTTCTTAAGATTTAATCTTAATTAATTAATAATCTTAATCTTTAATTTAATTTAATTATCTTTAATTATTTAATTAACTTTTATTATTTATTATTAAAATCTTTAATTATTTAATTATCTTAATCTTTAATTTAATCTTAAGATTTCTTAAGATTTTCCTTAAGATTTTTCTAAAGGTTTGACGTTTTAGAATAAATTTAAGCAAATCAAAAATATTTGCTTCCTTTTCCCTCCCTCTCTCTCTCACTCTCTCTCTCTCTCTCTCTCTCTCTCTCTCTCTCTCTCTCTCTCTCTCTCTCTCTCTCTCTCTCTCTCTCTCTCTCTCTCTCTCTCTCTCTCTCTCTCTCTCTCTCTCTCTCTCTCTCTCTCTCTCTCTCTCTCTCTCTCTCTCTCTCTCACTCTCTCTCTCTCTCTCTCTCTCTCTTTCTAACAGGTATTTGTAAATAAAAATAACTCATCGAAATTTTGCATATATAGACACGTATATATCATTATGCATATAACCGCGATCGAAAATGTCGACGATAAAAATGTAATATCTGGACTTCGATCGATGGTGAATTTTTTCTGTGAAATCCATATTACACAGAATATATCCTGGAAATTTTTGCGGTGAGAAAGTCAATTTTATATATATATATATATATATATATATATATATATATATGTGTTTTTTTCAAATCTTACATAAATTAATAATTAGATATTATTTATGAAGTCAGCAATATATATATGTATTTGTTTTCAATGTTTTTATATATAAGATATCGTAAAGGGCTCGAGCATATTAATATTTAAACAATTATATATACAGGGTGTTTAGCCCATGGAACGACACTTTTTTGGTGAAATCGGCGGCGGGGGAGGGCGTCATTTGCAAATTTTTTCACCCTCAGACCCTATGTCGTAAGTGTCACGGTAATTGAGATATGAATTCTTCGTTTTTTCTCAATTACCAGTGACTTCGCCTTTAAATCGTCATCACATTTTTCTTCGTGCTTGTAACCGCACGGAATATCTTTTGTTATATTCTGCAATACACTTTCACCATAAATAAATCATTGTTTGCTACAATTGGTTTAAAAAAAATGACTTTCGAACTTGCAATCCTAAAAATGTGCAAACGTATGAAAAATGTCAACTCCTAAATTCATAATATAAAAAAATTATTCTCTTTATTTTTTACCACATAATGAATTATTTCTATTACATGTAGCATACCGTTGGAAAGGGTGTAAATTAGAGAACTTTCTAAAACAAAGCCAAGTTCAAAATACCTTTTAGTTTTTTTTATGCAATAAGAAGTTGACATTTGTCATTCATTTACGCATTTTTAAGACTTTGGGAGCTCATGAGTCATTTTATTGAAACCAATCGTATGAAATAATGATTTATTGATAATAAACATAAATGGCGGATTACGAGAAAATTTATTTCGTGCTATTGCAACCACAAACGAAAAAGGGATGACGATTTAAAGGCGAAATTTCGGGTAATAAAAAAACGAAAAAAAGAATCGTATCTTAATTACCGTGACACTTAGGACATAGGGTCAAGGGAGAAAAAAAATATATCAAATGATCCCCCAACCCAAAAAAATGGTGCCAACATATATAATTATATATGTATTTATTTATTTATTTATTTATTTGTTTATTTATTTATTTATTTATTTGTTTGTTTGTTTGTTTGTTTGTTTGTTTGTTTGTTTCTTTGCTTGCTTGCTTGCTTGCTTGCTTGCTTGTTTGTTTGTTTGTTTGTTTGTTTGTTTGGGTTTGTTTGTTTGTTTGTTTGTTTGTTTGTTTGTTTGTTTGTTTATTTATTTATTTATTTATTTATTTATTTATTTATTTATTTATTTATTTATTTATTTATTTATTTATTTATTTATTTATTTATTTATTTATTTATTTATTTATTTATTTATTTATTTATTTATTTATTTATTTATTTATATCGTGTATATCGAAGGGAGAGGACGTCAAAAAAAATCTCCACCGTCGAAAGTCTCCTCATAGTGGCACGGCGATCTCGCGAAATAACCCTCCCGGCTTACTCGCCCGACTCGGCTCATCGGACGAGAGCGCGCCCGGTTACACTATACCCTACGTGAAACTCTATACCATTATAAACGCGTGGCCCTCCCTTCCTCGTTCTCTCACTCGCTCGTTTTCACGACAGGGTTTCGCATTCGCAAATTGGCGTGCGGTATATATCCGCGCGACGGTATTACGCTACGAAACGCACTATATATATATATATATGTATATATATATCAATATATAAATACGTATATGTATAGCCAATGAGAGCGTGCCGCGCGCCTCGCGGTGCAAGATTTCGACACCGGCTCTCGCGGAGAAACACTCGTTCATCTTTTCTGTCTATCTATATGCAGGTGTCTTATATATATGAATACATATATATATATATATATATATATATATATATATATATATATATATATATATATATATATAATCATCATTATATATTATATACTTATATCCATATTATATATATATATATAAATTAAGAGAAGGAGAGAGAAACTTCACGTCTCTCGTTAGGCTCACGCCCCAATTATTACACTTCACCTCCGCAAACGTCACTTTCGTTGCCTTCGGCCGCGACGATCCCCTCACAGTTCGGGGCTGGGATAATTAATTGAGACGCGAATTAATAGTCAAACATCTGTCTTATTTTCTTCTTAAAATATACATACCTGTTTATATATATATTTCATGTAAATATATATATATATATATATACATATATATAAAGAATATCTATAAAAAATCGAGCTATCCTTTTGCGCACGTTTAAAGGTAATGCAAATGATCAGAATGGTTCATTTGCACAAACTGTAAAGACTATATGAAAATTGTTTATTTTGTAATAAAAAGAACTGGATACAGGTAAAAAATCAATTTTTAATTTTTTTATTCATACATATACACACACATATATAATATATATATGGAATATAAAAATTCGCTTTTATATTCAACAACAACAAAATTGATAACTTCAGGTACTCTTTAAAATTTGTTGAAATGGGCCCTTTATAAATTTTTACAATGTTTTGACGTGTGAAAAGAATCAACTCGGATATCCATATAAAATATTAATATGATAACTTGATAACAATATCACAAGAAAAAAAGATAAAATAACGAACAGAAAAGGTTTTAAGTAATGTATAATAAATGGATAAAAAAATTGATGAAAATTGACTCGTAAAATCCAATAAAAAATTAAGACGCGTTGAAATAATAAATATCACACTGAATCCCTAAGTAAATTTTTTTCATAATCTATTCATAAAAGATGAATGAAACAAATTTTACATAGACGTACGAAAATGAATTTATAAAATCCTCACAGATTTCATATATTGCTAAAGAATCTCATTCGATTGCGTTGAGGAACGGAAAAATTATAAAAAAGCTCTGCATAAAATTAATACAGAATTTGCAATACGTATGAATAATTATTTGCTCAGGATGTGTATATAAAATTATCCACTCTTAATAGAATTCTACAGAATTTCTCGTCAGATGATTTGAAATATATTGCTCTCCTATTTGCGATATTGCCTACAGAGATTGTTCAAGAAATTATGTAACAAAAAAACATTCGATGGAACGTGAAAGCTACACAGAAGCTTAAACGAAATATCGTTCAAGCTCCTCTCTCTCCTCCTCACCGCGCATTTATTTAAATAAATTACAATCAGTGTATAATGGTCGTTAATTCTTTAACACGATAAATAAGCAACCATCACATACTCTTTACGAATTATTAAAAAATTCAATATTATTGAATTTAATCAATTAAAACCTGAATGTTATTAAATTCAAGAAATCAAAAATTAAATATTATTAAGTTCAATAAATCGAAATTTAAAAAATTAATCAGTTTTAAGTACCTTTTGTAATTTGTTTAAATGAACAAAGACGATTTTGTCTACAGAGATTGAGCAAAAGAAAGAAAACAAATAACATTCGATACAAAATCAAAGTTAAAGAGAAGCTTGAAAGATATTTCGTTTCATCCGTTTTCTCTCTCTCTCTCCTCTCATATTAAATAATCTCCTCTTTCTCTTCTATACACAATACGCGAGATCTTGTAACGAGAAATAAATATCATCTCGAATACCTACTAATACGTACACCGGATTAATGCGATTTTGCGTGGGATATATTGAATTTATGTCAAAAGTTCCCACTCCGCGACTTCTTCTTACCCTCGCGCGCTACCCCTAATGATTTTTCTTGTACGTACGTCGTATGCTCCTCCCCCGCATTCTCGTAGGACCGTCGCAACAATTCAATTGTTGTTCTCGTATTTCCCCGGCTGTCGCGAAAAGATGGGATAGAGGTGAAGAATCAACGAGGGTTGAGCAGCTCTGAAAGTAACCTATATATGTATATGATCGTACACCCACGCACATGCAAAATGTGCGAGCATATAAATACCAATCTATATATATATATAATATATATATATATATATATATATATATATATATATATATATATATAAACTACACATAAATATACAGGGTGGCTCGAAAAGTGACGTTGAAAAAGAAAATCTACCCCCATCTATGCATTACGATCTTTTTTACCTTCTGAGCACAAAAGTATTTTCAAAAAACTTTGTCGAGGTGTCCTGTAGCAGAGATTACTATTTTTTTTCTCCCTTTTGTGTATGTACTTTCGTGTAAAAGTTTTTCAAAGCAATCGCTAGTCATTTAGACTAGTGTAAGTATTTTCCTTTATCATCCAAACTTTACTGACTGGTCCTCTCGAGTCGATTTTTTTAAACTTGTGATCAGTATAATTTCATTACAAAAATGTAATAATAAATGGATTGAAAAATTAAGTTCAATCGTTTGAACAAAAGTTTTATATTAATTTACATTACAATGTTTTAAATAAATGTAGCAGTAAGTAAATTTACTCCTACATTTATTTTTGTCCGTTCTTCTTTCGGTAGAGTTGAGTTGATTTAGTTGAGCAGTAAAATAAATAAATTTATTTTATTGCTCAACAGTGGACCTCATAACGATAACACGAGTAAAAAAAAAGTTGAATAGAAAATAGATAAATGAATGAAGAATAAATGGATCCAATAATGGATAAAAAAATTCATAACAAATGGGGAAAAATGCAGCTCAACTATTTCATAAAACGTTTGGTATTAATTCGTATTAAAAGTTGTTTAATAAACGCTGGAGTAAATTTACTTGCTGCTCAACAGTGTATTCCTATTCGTAACGATAGCATAAGTAAAAAAGAGATAAAATAATGGATAAGTGAATAAAGTAATCGATGATGAATCGAAAAAAAAAATTATTTTATTATTTGGTAAAAAGTTTAATATTAAAATTATTAAAATTATTTTATTATTTGGTAAAAAGTTTCATATTAATTTATACTGCACTGTGTCATGTGCAACAGTGCACTTCATAACGACACCACAAGTTAAAAAAAATGGCAAGGAACATACATACAGAATGGCGGAGAATAATTTTAAACTGCTTTTTTCGCGATAAATAAAAAAAGATCGTAGAACATGCACGGGGCTGATTCGGATATGCATTGATACGAGGCGCCTAGATTTTCCTTCCTGACGTCATTGTTCGAGCCACCCTGTATGTATACGTACATAATAAAGCGCGCTTGGGAAATCTTGGAAACTTTCATTAGCCCGCATTAGCGGTTGTACCGCGGCTGTATGAAAGTGGCTCAAGGGGCGGGAGGGTGGTTGGGGCTCTGTGGCACGTTATATCCGAAGCAAAGGCGTTAATCTGCCAGAATTAATCCGACTCGGTCGGTTGCTTTCCCTCAATATGCCAACGGGAGGTTGAGAGACTCGCGCCGTGTTCAACATACACCCTCTCGACGTTACCACGGTAAAACCACCCCTGATGTTTCTATCTTGGTCCTCTTTGCTCCCTCTCTCTCTCTCTCTCTCTCTCTCTCACTCTCTTTCTCTCTCTTTCTTGTTTCCACTAGATTGCAGAAATGTTACGTGCACTATATATATATATATATAGGAAAGGACATTTCGAGGCCGTTATATCCATGTAACGTGGAGTATCAGCACACCCGGCTTTTTCGAGGACGGTCCTTAAATTTTTATTTAAACGAATCGATGATTTTTATGCACAGAACGCTCCTGCACGGAGAGAATTTTTAAGTAATTTTTACTGTGACATCGCAGTAACTCGGTGACAAATGTGCAATTCTTCAGGTTTTTAGGAAATAAATTATAAATTTTCATGGAAATGAATCAAAATTTACTTTTGCGTAACAGAAATTTAAAATATTTTCCAGAATTTTTACTGAAATGAATAGTAAAATTTCATGAAACTTAAAGATTACGACAATAAGTTAAAAAAGTGCTGATATAAATGAAATTTTTCAGTGGAACATTGAGAAATTTGCGTGTTTTCCATAAAAATTTAAAAAAGGAAGCCGAAATTTTCCGTGCGTCCACCGGAATTTTACGTTCTTTATAGTAAAATCAGTTAGGGCTAGGTCGACTGACCGTACGCGTGAGCTCTGTGTGCGAGGGTGCGTATACGTGAACGCAAGCTGTGAGAGTGTGTTTGTGTATGACGCAGTATGACGAGCACGAACGACGCCGACCCGCGTTGCTTAGCAACAGCGGTACCGCGCATGCGCATTATAGTACGAAGCATGGGCCAAGAAAGCCTCGTGGTCTCGTACAGTCTAACGTGTTCTACGCAGTTCTACGCAAGAAAACAAAGAAACGTGAAAAGAAACTTCGATAAAGGACGTCTACAATGGTACGGAAAGATGATATGCTAAAATAAGTAGCAATCAAGAACACAAATGTTCAGAAATACAGTATATAGAGTATTTATTTAATCATAGGGAATTAATTTTTCGCTAGGGATTTTAGAAATTTCAAGTTTGTCCAGGTTATTTTTACTGTAGAAACTTGGAATTTTTGAGGCAGCCCATTGTTAAAATTCTACATGAGAATGTGTCAGAATTTTACTGAAAGAAATGTAAAAAATTATGCTACTTGCTTAAACTTTTACATGAATGAAAGCAAAATATTAAAAGCTAGTGTCAATTTTTGACTATGTGCACATTTGTCGCCGGTTTCAAATTTTTAATGTAATTTTTACGGAGATTTCACCGTAAAAAATACTAAAAAATTCTCTCCGTGTGGAAATCATCTTTATACAAATATGCTTAGACATATCCAAAGGTGGTTTTCATGACATTGGGCTCTGCGGAACGTTGAGTATGGAGACAATTGGCTGTGAAGACGATTCTCGAAGTTCAATGTCTTCAAAATCACTTTCCCACTTGTTTATTAATATATATATATATATATATATATATATCAATGGCGTGTGTAGCACAATTTGCGTACAGTGTGATGCTTCTCGTTGGGAGGTTCGTATTCTATTCCATTCTCCCCTTATAGGACCTATTCACAATCAGAGACGTACAGAGAGAGGGAGAGGGAGAGAGAGAGAGAGAGAGAGAGAGTGAGAGAGAGAGAGAGGGAGAAAGAGAGCGAGAGCAGAAGCGATGGTTAGAGGGTAGCAAAGTGGGCGAGTGGGTTTGTACTCTATATATACCCTTTCGCCTGGTCGCCTTCCGACAAAACGGGCACCGCAATCCACTTGAGATCCGATACACCAATATACGACGGTAGACAGAGCATAATGGCAAGTCCAACGCACACATACACACACTCTGTGTGATATATATATATAGGGAAATACTATGCGTCATGTGTGTGTGTGTATGTGTACGTGTGTGTATTGTGTACGTCTCTGATTGTGAATATATATATATATATATACGTATATATATATTAATAGAAAATGCAACTTTTTAAAATAATAATTTTCAACACTACGTATGTATATGTGTGTATATAGTTTTTCAGTTTTTCAGTTTTTTCAGTTTTAGTCATAGTTTTCAGTTTCAGTTTATTTGAGTTGCTGATATTGATTTGAGACAGGTAGGGGCTATTATATATTTAGTTTAGTCACTTTCCCTGAAAATGGCCTCCGATTGTTTTTTTTTCGCGATTTATCGCTTTTTTGTGGTGTAAATAATAATGTCATGTTGGGAGAAGAGGGTTTTTTAGGTTCCGGATTTTTTTACGAAAATAAAAATACATTTGAAAAAATTGTAATAATTTGCGAATTTCAGGGCTTTTACTTTTTTTTGAGCAATTATTCGTTACATTGGTACATCATTGGTCACATTTTCCACGTTCGATGATGCAATAATTGAAAAAAATGCGTGAAATCGTTCGCAATAATTGGCATACCGCCGTTTGATAGTTAACAATAGCAAAAAAACAAATTTTAGCGCCATATTTGGGAAAAGTCACTGAACTGTATAATTACCGAATGATTTTTTGTTAATTCGTTAACCGTCTAATACAAGCTATCGAGAACCCGAAATATTTCACAACGTACCACTGTTTACGTTAGAAATGGTGAAATGAAAATAGTTGAGCGTTTGGTTCCTCTTCGACCGGTGTTTCTACCAGGCGGAGAAAAAGAACTAACAAATGATCAAAATGATATGGAAGCAAGATTATTCGGACTGATCCTACAGAGCTTAGAAGATTGGTTCATCAAATTGATGTTATTGAGAATGAAACCACTTTTATATGCGAAAGATGCCAATAACTCGTGTCTTATCATTATCCCAGCCCTGTTTCATCTTGACCTGCATACGGGGTAAGTTGGGAACAATAAAGGTTTAACGCGTTACCCCCACTTGTAGCGCAAAAAAAAGGCCTTTTTCATGAATTTTTTTAAAGAAAACTACAAAACTTTTTTAATCGATCAATATACCATCTTAGAGAACAGATCTTGAAGAACTTTCAGTAATTTTTTTATTGAAAAATATTACATTGTTTAGTGGCAAATGGCCGTCAATGAAATAATGTTTTTATATACACGGTTTGCGGTGACCAACATTGCGGCGAAGTGGATCATCTGAAAAAAAAATGCGGATGGATTTAGTCAAATATAAGTATAAACTAGTCTTTAATCGAAGGATTTTAAAAAATATTCATTTTTCACAAAATGGCGGACAGTCAAAGTTAATGGTTCGATTTTAACGAAAAAAAACGGCCGTTTTTTTGGCTATAAAACGCCCATTTTTTTCGAAAAAAAAAATCGAACGATTAAAGACTACATTTTTATGTATTAAATAAGCCTGCAAAATTTCAAGAAGATCGGTTCATTAGTGTTCGAGTAATCTTGGTCACCGACTTCAGAAATGCCATTTTGAGAAAAACGCGTTTAAAGTTTCAATTTCAGTTCTTCAATTCACGGATTCTTCTCTTTCAACGCTCATATCTCAGTCAATTTTGTCCGGATCGACTTGAAATTTTCAGGACATATTCTCAGATACTTATACTTCAAAAAAATACAATACAAAAAATCGATTTTTTCAAAATCGCAAGTGGGGGTAACCCCTTAATTAAAATATATATTGTATGGTACAAATCGGAAAGACTGATTTGTTTGCTTCCAAAATTGAAAGATCAATAATGTTGAGTAGTTTGAAAAATAATTGAAGTTGACTGACTCACATATGTATTGTTTCATTTAAGGCGTTATACACAGTTCCAAGGCCAAAAAAAGTCGTGTTTTCACGAATTTTTTTCTGGAAAAGGATTTCGTTTGGGCAAAACGAAAAGTATCAGGCAGTGTAGTGGCATCTTTTAGCTTTAGATTGGCATTTTTTATTTTCAAAAATATTCATTAACGTTGCTCCTGTAGGAAGTCTCCTGGAGATCCCCGAAAAACAGTGTCCGGCGGTGAGCAAAGTATTTCCGGTTTGGATTATCCAAAATGAAAAAAGCAAAAAGATTCTTTCAGGGGATAGATGAATCCAGGTATTGATCGAAGGAATAGTCGAAATTTTAATTTTTGACGAAACGGTGGCTCCGTAAAGAAACAATTTCGATTTTCGACCAAATTTTTTTCGTTAAATCGTTGAAAAGAAAATAGAAATAATTATCGGAAATCTTATTCCTTCGACCAATACCTGAAGAATATATCTGATAAGGTTGTGTTAAAATTGCAGACCGATCGATTGAGCCGTTTTTGAGAAATCGTCCTCACCGACTTTGTAAACACCGTTTTGAGAAAAACGCGTTTGAAGTTTCAATAATCGTTCACACATATTTAAGATTTACTTTATAGCGCTCCGAGCGTCCTTACAAATATGTGTGTATTTCCGAGAATAATCGCTGGATCGACTTGAAATTTTCAGGGAATATACTCACATATTTGTACATTCTGAAAATACAATTTAAAAAAATCGATTTTTTGAAATTTCTAACTGCGTATAACCCCTTAAGGGGTTACCCCCACTTGCGATTTTGAAAAAATCGATTTTTTTATTGCATTTTTTTGAAGTATAAGTATCTGAGAATATGTCCTGAAAATTTCAAGTCGATCCGAACAAAATTGACTGAGATATGAGCGTTGAAAGAGAAGAATCCGTGAATTGAAGAACTGAAATTGAAACTATAAACGCGTTTTTCTCAAAATAGCATTTCTGAAGTCGGTGACCAAGATTACTCGAACACTAATGAACCGATCTTCTTGAAATTTTGCAGGCTTATTTAATACATAAAAATGTAGTCTTTAATCGTCCGATTTTTTTTTTCGAAAAAAATGGCCGTTTTATAGCCAAAAAGCGGCCGTTTTTTTTCGTTAAAATCGAACCATTAACTTTGACTGTCCGCCATTTTGTGAAAAATGAATATTTTTTTAAATCCTTCGATTAAAGACTAGTTTATACTTATATTTGACTAAATCCATCCGCATTTTTTTTTCAGATGATCCACTTCGCCGCAATGTTGGTCACCGCAAACCGTGTATATAAAAACATTATTTCATTAACGGCCATTTGCCCCTAAACAATGTGATATTTTTCAATAAAAAAATTACTGAAAGTTCTTGAAGATGTGTTCTTTGAGATGGTATATTGATCGATTAAAAAAGTTTTGTAGTTTTGTTTAAAAAAATTCATGAAAAAGGCCTTTTTTGCGCTACAAGTGGGGGTAACGCCTTAAACATGACCGTAGCGTTATCATCTTGCCCCGACTTCCCTACAGATGTAGTGTTGCAAATTAAGGTAACTTATTAAATTAACGCCTGAAAAAAAGATCGAACTATATATATATATAGTTCATTCTTTTTTTTCAGGCGTTCAGGACCACAATTAAACGTGGACTTCGATTCGACACGATTTGCAGCCAGAGAGAGAGGGAGAGAGAGTGAGTTATTTCGCACTCTGGAGCGTATGCTCCCTAAGAGTACCGTGCAAATTTTTTGTACAGACTGGACATGCATAATCTCAACGCGTGTATGATGGCTCAACATTAGCTTATATAGAATACATCATAATAAAAATAATATAACAAAATTAAAATAACAAATAGTATATAGTGAAATATAATATTGTCGTTTTACAATATTTACTATTGTAAATTCGTTACAGTAAATAATATTTACAATAGTAAATATTGTGAATGATATTTACAATATTGAACAATACTTACGTAATACAGCAATTATAATTACAACAATACGTAAATACTGTATATTAAAAAATAATATTGTGAAAGAGAAAGAGAGAGAGAGAGAGAGAGAGAGAGAGAGAGAGAGAGAGAGAGAGAGAGAGAGAGAGAGGGAGGGTCGTTTTGTGTGTCTTTTTTATTTTGTTTATTTTGTAACACCGTGGTCTTTCTCGCAATTTCCCTCAAACGGGACACTACCCTCCCCTCTACTTCTTGTAGCAAAACCAGGGGTCACAATGAGTTCTCGTCCAGTCGAGGAGGCGCGAGGAAAAATTCGTAGCGACCATGCATTTCTCTCTCTCTCTCTCTCTCTCTCTCTCTCTCTCTCTCTCCCTCCCTCCCTCCCTCCCTCCCTCTGTCGACAAGGTTCGAGTGGTTCGTCCGGTTCTATTACGGTGCACCGTTACCATACACACGATCGGCAATACCACACACACACACGCGAGAGCGAGCAAATAGAAATCCACGTTGCTGGCGTTAATTAAAAAGTCATCGTGTAGAACGCGCCGTCGAGGAAAGTATATATACGAGAGTACGTACCAAGCGAACGTTTTTTTTTCTTCCGATTTTTCCCGCGTTCTCTTCTTTCCTTTTTCTTCGTCCTCTTCCTCCGCACTGCGACGACGCAGCACGATGGCCAACGAGATCGAGCGTGATTTCGAACGTATAAAAAATCACCACCATTTTTATATGAACCTGTGGCACGCTGGAAATAAATAACGAAATATATTATTTATTTTATTAATCGTGTTCTGTATTATTATATAATAAACTATTTATTATTATAATTATTTTGAGTGCTCTTCGCGAACTCTCGGTATGAAATTGACGAAGGCTCGCGAATGCTGCTCGGCCCTTTTTCTTTTCACTTTTTTACTTTCCAAAAATGTATATATATATATATATATATTTGGGTGGTTGGGAACAAAATTAATTTTTTTTCGCGGTACTCAACGGAAAATGTTACTACGTTATGAAAAAGTAATTCATACAAAATTTGAGAGGTCTAAACATTTTTCTAGGTAGTGCTCAAAGGCCTTTTGATTTTTTAATTTATTTTTCTTCAATTTTTTTTTCTTCGTTTGTTTTCTTACTCCAAAACAACATATTACTCCAAAAAAACACGCATACTTGCTAGACGTTCGGTGATGTAAACAACGTATTCTTGTTCATCAAGTGGTTGATACAATTTTCACAACCGAATTACATATATTGATTCTTGATCTGCAAATACAATGGTTTATGGTAAAAATTGTTTATGGTAATGGTAATGGTTTATGGTAAAAATTGTTTATGGTTATGGTAATGGTAAATATTGCTTATGGTAAAAAAAATATTTAAATGAAAATTGTGTATTGTTACAGAAAAAATTTAATCAAGACTTACGTTGGAACACGCATTAACATTTTGTGCATCGAGATAACAAAAAAGCTAATACTCCGATAATCATGAAAAAAAACATGAAAAAGGAGTTGAGCACTCACTAAAAAATTGTTTAGAATCCTCAAATTTTACAAAACTTTCTCTTTCTTAACATACTTCAATTTTCTATTGAGAAAAAAAACGTTTTTTTTTCGACCACCCTAATATATATATATATATATATATATATATATATATATGTATATATATATATATATATATATATATATGTATATATATATATATGTGTGTGTGTGTGTGTGTGTGTGTGTGTGTGTGTGTGTGTGTGTGTGTGTGTGTGTGTGTATACAGGGAGTCCGGTTATGAATGGATAATCCTGCAACTGTCGTTAGGTCAGATCATGTCCTACTACATATATGCTGGAATTTCAATTTAGTAAAAATCCCACGGTTTTCGAGATAAAAATCATGTGCTTTTGTTCTCCGCTCGTCACTTCCACAAATAATAACTTTTTTCAGACGGTTTTAAGAAAATACTGTTGGTTATTTTTTTTGTCGAGAAAAGTCTTCTCTTTAACCTTAACCTTCCATGGTCACACATGCTAGCCGTATCACGGCGATCACACGGGGTCAGGGTGACCCCAGTCGTTTTTGGACGACTCTCACGTCGCATGTGTTCTTCCGAGTGGCTAAAAAAAATTCAGCGTCATAGTTTGAACCTTCGACAGTCTGCAATGCACGGTAAATTTTTATTTTTTTTTTCGACATGGCGAAAAAATTCCTGAACGGAAAAAAACGTGAAAAATGCAATATATTACTAAAAAAATCGATTATACTCGTGAAATATGTCTCTTTAAGGGAAAACATAGCGGGATAGAGGGCGTTCCAAAAAAGGCATTTATTTGGACATCTGAACAGGGCACTCAGGGAGCTTTATTTTGGAATAAAAAATATGGGATAATTACCAAAAATACTCGGTTCATTCGAGGAAATCTAAATTAAAAAAAATGCCTCTCGAGTACACAAAGTACACATTTATAAAAAAAAAGCCATAAAGCAAAAAAAATTAATGCTCGCCCATGCAGTCAACGCGCATAAACGATCGATGTTTATCGCACATTGTGGGCTGGCACGAGTAAGACAGTTCCCGCGTTTTGATATCATCATTTCGTGGACCTACACTGCAGCGTTCTTTTTTATGAGTGTGTCGACGTTCTTGAGTCGATGGTACAGAAATCGTCTCCCTCGAATTCACTTTCTTCGGATAGATCGGAAACGTGGTCTTCCTTCTCGTCCGAACTATGTGCATCCACCAAAATCTTCGTCATCGCGCTTATTATCAAGTACAACAACAAAATGTAACTTCAAAATTTTCTTTTTCGCTTTTGGAGTAATTCCAAATTTTGCTTATAAAATTTAAAAAAAAATTCACAGCCATACGTACATTGTACAAATGTATCCCACACAGAAAAAAAAATGGACAGTTCTAGTAATAAAATTCACTTTATGGTCACACCGGGGTCAGGCTGACCCCAAAACGACTCACTATTTTCGATTTTACCAAGGCACTGCTGACTGGATCATCCGACCTCCAACTCTGAATTACAGATGAAACCCCAAAGTATCAGTAGAAGGCGGGCCAGTGTCCTACGTCGCCAAATCTATGAGAAATTTGAACTCAAAGCGGTGCGTGGGGTCATCTGGACCCCGCTTGACCACGGAGGGTTAAATGTTTCACACAAACCAATTCGACCATCTCCCTTTGCTACCCTGCCGTGTAAAAAAAATCTACTACGCATATCGTGCCAAATACGTTAAAAAAGTTGCTTAGTTATTGTCGATTTATATCATATGTCGAAATGACATGCGAAAAACCAAAGGAAGATGATTAAAAATAAATAAAAATAAACTAAAGCCCAAAATCTCGAAGACCGTGAGACTTTCGCTAAGCTGCAATTCCAGCATATAGTAGGGCATGATCTGACCTACCGAGAGTTGCAGGATTATCCATTCATAACAGGACACCCTGTATATACATAGATTTACCAAGGACCTTCACTCCGTTTGGCGGCTCAATCCAACGCGAGTTGAATTACGAATTAATTCCAAGTCAAAGTCGCCGTTTGTGTCACCACTGTACGCTTGTACACGTACGCCCCGAGTGCTCAGCGCGAAGCTCAGCGCGCTCTGTAAACGATTTTACGACTGCGCCCCTTATTGCCCACCAGATGTAAACCACTTAACGGAGGCAAATTGACTATAGTATTACCGATATATATATATATATATATATATATATATATATATATATATATATATATATATATATATATATACACATATATATATATATATATATATATATATATATATATATATGTATATATATATCTCGACGAATTGCCAACTTCTGCACTCTCTCGATGCATTCCTTTCTCGTTAGACCTTCCCCCGCGCGCCCTTGCCATGCTCGCCACCCGCAACCCTATACCACCCCAACCCGTCTCGCTTCTACGTTTTTTTTTTCTTTCATTTTTCTTATTCTTGCTCTCCCGACGTTCTCTTTCTTACTCTCCTTCGATTGCCGAGAAATCGATTACAGTTTCGTTTTATTGACCATTATGGGTCCAAAGAGCTCCCTAACGCACTCACGGCTTGGGAAATGTATCGGGTCTCTCGCATGCCAACTGCACTCTCGACTCGAACGCCTCTGGCCGATCGTTATATCTCGTTATATATATATATATATATATATATATATATATATATATATATATATATATATATATATATGGAATGGGAAAAATAGAATTATGCAATTTTTTCATTATCTTCAACTGTCATAGATTTGGCATTTCGAAATTTATTTTAATACGTATCCATATATATATATAAAATTTATAAATACGGTGCGCAGCGAATTTTTGAAAAGTCGTATGGGAACTTTCTACCTGTATATGGCAATATATACAATTTTACGAAAACTGGCGTCTCACCGAATTTGAAAATGCGAAAATGAGGATTCTCTATGGAGTAGTATGGTTTCCCTAGAAGTTCCGTAATGTTTTGTGCTGCTGCTTATTATTTAATATTGTACAATTATCGTTAAACAGTATTTGGAAACCGTCAAATTATTATCATGATTATTACGATACGACGCGTTCTCAGTATCATTTGTATTGCTTTTTTTCAAATTCTATTCTATTATTTTTATCATTTTCTGGCTATTATTTATTTTTATTTATTTGTTGCTCATATTGTGGTAGCATTCATTGTTTCATTGAATTTAATTATCATGGATTTATCATTTGGAAACTTATTTTATTATAAGTATTAGGTTGGAAATAAAATCTTTGCGTTTAAATCACTAAATATAAAATAAAAAAGCCGTTTTGAAACGATTGATTAATTTTATTCGATGTTTCCACCATCGAATTTTAAATAGAATCCGTATGTGTGTATGTAGACCCAATAGGGACGAGAAGAAGGGGAAGCGCAACACAGAGCAGGCAGTCCCGATACAATTAATTACATCCTTGAACAGCGCATCTTATCGTTTTAGTAAATATAATACTGAATTTGAGAAAACGACGAGCGAGAGAGACCGATCGGTGGCGATAAGATTAACAGATTGTGGCAGAGTAAAAAAAAGAAACAAAAAAGGGCCGGTAGAGAATCCCGGCTGCACGCGGCTGTCAGAGAAGCTGTCGAAAGCCCTTCGAATTGTGAGCTAGGCACTTCTCAGCTCCTCATATGAGCCATTTCCTGGTACAATTTTTCAACGAAATACTTATTTTCTCACGCTTAACTCGTGCGAATTGGCGCAAAAAAATTCTCGCCATCGCACTTTAACACACCACGCAAAGTTGCCTTCTATTTATTGGTTTGTTTTTTTTTTCGAAAGACCCTCAGGCTTCAGGTTTATATTTATTCAAAATCGAATTCAGGAGGATCGGTAAAGTTGCACTTCAAAATCGAAGCTTTCGAATAATTTATATCTAAATATTGATAATTATTGTTTCTATTTGCGTTTGTTTAATTATTTAACTATCCTACTATTTTTATTATTTTATTTTGTATTGAAAACTATTTTTGTAACATGTATTGAAAATTATTTTCAGTACGAGAGGGCGCATCTGAGAAGAGCGTTAAATCATTGTAATCCCTCGGAAAAACGACACTGAAACGTCATCGCGATAAAGCAGAGCTTTTTTTGGTGCACCCGCGCGAGATAAAATCCATAGAGTGTGTACGTAGATCGATGAGTTACGAGACCGAGAAACGAGCGAGACGAGATCGCAGAGAAGCGACGGGAAACATATATATATATATATATACATATATATATCAGCGGAAAGGCCCCGAACATTTTTTCTCAAGGAAACGAAAAAAGGCGGGAAAAAAAAGAAAAATGACACGACCGATACCAAGGCGCTCCAATAAGCGGCGCGATGAATTTACACATGCTGTCGTATACGTGGCACCATAAGCGCGCCGTCTATAATCCAGTGCTTTAAGGGGGGATTGTCTTTTTTTTCGCAAAATTTACCGCTTTTTGGGAATTTTTTTGTGAAGAAAGTATACAACGGAAAACTTGTGAAACTTGGCATATAGTTTTATTGATCTGTTTACTACATACAAAAAAAATTTTAAACAATTTCATAAAAAAATCCGCCTCCCGCCCCCCTCGACGCGCGATGGTCCTTTTTTGATGGTGTGCACGATTACAGCCTTCACGTTCATCCTGCAACAAAAACCCAAAAAGCATTTTACTTTAGACACATATAGCTATCGTTTGATGAAGCAAAAAAGCAATACGTTTAATAGTTTTTTATTTATAACAAAAAATCGATCAATTTTTTTCGAAAAATCGATACTTCAAGTTCAAAACGTCACCAAATCGTCAATTTTTTTTTTCCCTTCATCGGACTATAGCTATATGTGTCTAAAGTAAAATGCTTTTTGGGTTTTTGCTGCAGGATGAACGTGAAGGCTGTAATCGTGCACACCATCAAAAAAGGACCATCGCGCGTCGAGGGGGGTGGGAGGCGGATTTTTTGATGAAATTGTTTAAAAATTTTTTTGTATGTAGTAAACAGATCAATAAAACTATATGCCAAGTTTCACAAGTTTTCCGTTGTATACTTTCTTCACAAAAAAATTCCCAAAAAGCGGTAAATTTTGCGAAAAAAAAACAATCCCCCCTTAATCGACACGATACGCGCGCAGCTTCAAAATTACGACGGGAGGAGCGACCGGTTTTCTTATTCGTTTCGCGTTCTTGCAATTCACCCGCGCGACTCTCGTCTTCCACATATATATCCACATATCCATATAGGAATGACTTTTCAAGCGTCTGGGCAAAAATCTTATTCCAGGGAGAAACACGCGAGAGAAGGATGCTCGTAAAACTAAAGTCGTATTATCGTCGTGTCGTCGTACCTAAGACGCGCGGTGGGCGAAAAGACGAAAACAGCCGAACTCAGGAATCACGCTTCTTCGTCTATATAAATATATCGATTCGCACAAACAATCTTGAAAAGGCCCTTTACGCGCATCGTTCTGTGTGTTAAATCGAGTGGATTATGCCGTGCTGTTCTGGAACCGCCAAAAATGTATATATATATATATATATATACATATATATGAGGCGATCCATGTCACTTCAGCCAGTGAAAAAAAAATTCCACAAATAATTTTGAAAAATCAAGTTACTTTATTGAAAAATATTCACCGAGTGTAGAAATTAAAAAAAAAAATTCTGACGTTTTTTCTCGTTGATTACCATTTTTTAACATTTTTCCATTCAAATGGCTGTATCTTTGGCAGGATTTGACGTATTTACATTCGTAAAAAACGAAAATGTGCGTCTTTTTATGGCCTTCCAGAAAAAAATTAATTTAGATTTTATTGAGCAAGTCGAACGTCCGTTGCAGAGAAAAATATGAAAAAATATTTTTTTTCTCAAGGAAAGACACTCGTTGTTTTATTTTTTTTAATTTTCCTGAATTGTGTATTCGAAAAACGGATTTTTGGTATTTTTTGTGTTATGGGATTCCTAAACACCGTGAAATAACAGCAATTTTTTATTATTTTTTATTAATTTTTGATTGAAGAGTGTGGAGCACTCGCTGTATGTTTACCAGTTTTTTGAAATACATATGACATAAATGTCATATGTATTTTAAAAACCTGGTAAACATCCAGCGAGTGTTCCACACTCTTCAATCGAATATTAATAAATAAAAATAAAAGATAAAAAATATCTGTTACTTCACGGTGTTGAGGAATCCCATAATATAAAAAATACCGAAAATCCGTTTTTCGTATTCACAATTCGGGGAAATTTAAAAAAATAAAATAACGAGTGTCTTTCCTTGAGAAAAAAAATATTTTTGCATATTTTGCCCTGAAGCGGACGTCCGACTTGGTCAATAAAATCTAAATTAATTTTTTTCTGGAAGGCCATAAAAAGACGCACATTTTCGTTTTTTACGAATGTAAATACGTCAAATCCTGCCAAAGATACAGCCATTTGAATGGAAAAATCTTAAAAAATGGTAATCAACGAGAAAAAACGTCAGAATTTTTTTGTTTTTAATTTCGACACTCGGTGAATATTTTTCAATAAAGTAACTCGATTTTTCAAAAATATTTGTGAAATTTTTTTTTTACTGGCTGAAGTGACATGAATCGCCTCATATATATATATGAAGATTGGTCCAGCGGTATGCTCGATGGACCGACGAGAAAAGGAACCAAAGATCGTTCAGTGCGAGACTGGACCTACGTATGGGCACACAGGCTGGTCCACACGACTCACTCACTTTTCGCTTTCTCTCTCTCTCTTCTCTTTATTTCCTCCCCCCTCTCTCTCTCTCTCTCTCTCTCTCTGCCTCGTCCCTAGTGTTTCACATTTTCTTTTTTTTTTTTTCATTTTACCCTCTTCCACCCCTGCTCGGTCTTCGGAAAGGCATTAAACCGACGAGGAGTCACGCTTCGTAGATTTCAGACGCGCATTTATGGTCATTCGGGAGAGGAGTTATTTATGCCGTGGCTCGTTCGTTCGTTCCTTCCTTCGTTCGAGCTTGGCGAAGAAGAAGGCGGTGAGCGAGAGCATATTCGCAAGTGTCGTCCCGTTAGCAATATTTCGGAAGAAGAAGAGAAGAAACCCTCCGTTCCCAATACACGGCGTGCTCCCACTGGACGACAGGGAAGCCACCAAAAATTCACTCGGATAATGAATCGAAGTTAGCGAAAGTGTCCACTTGTCGGGGATCCGAATGAGACAAAGTGCAGGCTAGTTCGCGAAGCGTTTATTGTCAACTGGCAAAGCTTCGGGAACGAAAAAGGCTTCGGTCAACTTCACGCCAACTTGGCTCGAACGGACTAAAAGACGGAGAAAATTTCGAAAAATCGTAGATATCGTCGCAGCATCGTTGTTAAGGGGGGGTTGTCTTTTTTTTTCGCAAAATTTACCGCTTTTTGGGAATTTTTTTGTGAAGAAAGTATACAACGGAAAACTTGTGAAACTTGGCATATAGTTTTATTGATCTGTTTACTACATACAAAAAAATTTTTAAACAATTTCATCAAAAAATCCGCCTCCCACCCCCCTCGACGCGCGATGGTCCTTTTTTGATGGTGTGCACGATTACAGCCTTCACGTTCATCCTGCAACAAAAACCCAAAAAGCATTTTACTTCAGACACATATAGCTAGCGTTCGATGAAGGGAAAAAAAAAATTGACGATTTGGTGACGTTTTGAACTTGAAGTATCGATTTTTCGAAAAAAATTGATCGATTTTTTGTTATAAATAAAAAACTATTAAACGTATTGCTTTTTTGCTTCATCAAACGATAAAAGGATGTCAGCTGAGCATTCTGTCCAAATTTGAAGGCAATCGGTTGAATAGTTTTTGAGAAATCGTGCACACCATCAAAAAAGGACCATCGCGCGTCGAGGGGGGTGGGAGGCGGATTTTTTGATGAAATTGTTTTAAAATTTTTTTGTATGTAGTAAACAGATCAATACAACTATATGCCAAGTTTCACAATTTTTCCGTTGTATACTTTCTTCACAAAACAATTCCCAAAAAGCGGTAAATTTTGCGAAAAAAAAGACAATCCCCCTTAAGCCTACAAGCTTTATTTCAGCCTGAAAAAAAACGAACCTACGGACGGACACTTCAATTTTATGATAGCGAGATGTACGTCGGAGAAAACATAATGGAGATCAATTTTTCTTACTATATTATTAGTGTATATTAGTATACATACGTTCATTTATATATACAGGGTGAATCATTTAACGTGACCACCGCAAATATATCAGTTGCCTTCAGAGTGTCGAAAACAAACCCAAACAAAACCCAAAATATTTTGGTGAAAAATCATTCCAAGGTCATGATATCCGAGGTCGTTGGATTCGTCTGAATATCAGCTACAACGTCATGATGAAAAAAAAACGTGTTCCCATTTGAAATGCATTGATGACCTTGAGAACGCAAAAACGGTGACCTCGAAAAAAATGAATGTTTCACCACTGTATCAGCCCTTCGAAATAAATCAAATTACCTCCTGACATTTTTTTCGTCACACTGAAGGCAACGGAGATATTTGGGGTGGTTACGATAAATGGTCCACCCTGTATATAAGTAGATTGTAATGCCCCAAAAACACTCCGAGAAAACTACCCGAGAAGAAATGCGGTGCGCTTCCGGGCCGGGATTCGAACCCGCGACCTTCCGATTGCCGGTCGACTGGTCCGACTACTGAGCTACGCCAGCCCGCTTACCTCACCTTTCTCGGATAGTCATGATATTCGTAACGCAATCTTACAATATATATATATATATATATATATATATATATATATATATATATATATATATATATATATATTTTGGAGTGGTTAACAAAATCGACAATTTTTTGTTCAAATTCTCCTATTAAATTGTTGCAGTAAGGTGAAATAAGGCGCCTGATAAAAAATAAGCCCTTAACATTAAAATTTAGAGGTTCCTGATCGCAATGCTAATCCCATGCTAATGACATGGAGAAAACTTTGCTCGCTACTCTGAATTTTATATCTCGCCAACGGATCAACGCACAATAATGCCCGATACATATTTTTGTCGACAATCGAACGCTCTACAAAAAAGCATTCTTATCGTTTTATGATAAATCTACACTTTCAAAAGTTATTCAAGGTCAAAGTTCAATTTATAGTAAATTTCAAGATTTTTTTAATTTTCCGGCGAAACTATGAGACTTGTCGGAAAATGTTATAGGACCTTTTTTGTAGATGATCTCATTTTCCATAATATCCTATTATCGTATAATCTAAAAATGTAGTAGTTTAATAGTGAACAGCTTTCCTAATTCATTTTTTTTGGGCAAATAGTTGCCATTTCCGTGAAATGAATTGTTATATGTAAAAATATAAATAAGAAGCCGGAAATTTTTGTAAAGTTACTTTTTATTGTTTATTCGAAGCACGAAAAAAGTTATCGACATTTTTTTCATCACTTTTATATCAAATTTTTTTTTAAATGTATCGTTTCAGCAAAAATAAGAAATCAAACGAAAGAATAGTCATGTGTTTTTGCAACTTTCATCAACAGTAAACATGAAAACGTAACTTTGCAAAAATTGCTGTCTTTATTTAGATTTTTGGAACCACCCCAATTCGGCGATTGATTTATTAGCTATAGGATATTGAAACTAAATAAATTGCTTTTCCAAAAACCCCAGAAACAGCCTTCTCCGAGGTGTACGTGCGCACTGTACACGTAATAAGGGCTGAAAACCCGTAGAGAAGAATATATAGAGCAACTAGGGAAACCGAGTACCTTTCTGTAGCTATATCAATATATATATATATATATATATATATATATATATATATATATATTTATAGGTATATATGTATATAGTTATGGGTATAGTTAGCATGAATACCCCTGTGATTGCGATCGAGGAATAAAAGTATAATTTATTCGCGAGGCACTGTCCGGGCGCTTATACCTTATGGGCGACCGCACAGTGAAGCTTTGAGAATTCAAACGAAGGAAATATTTCCTCTCGATTTGTCTCTGCCGCGTGGATTGATATTCCCATCGTCTTCATCGTCGTCGTCGGTCCCTAGTACTTGGCTGGGCACACACACACACACACACACACACACACACACACACACACACACACACACACACGCACACACACACACACACACGCACACACACACACACACACACACACACACACACACACACACACACACACACACACACACACACACACACACACACACACACACACACACACACACACACACACACCACACACACACTTTATCCGTACCGCGATGACGATCATATAGTTAGGAGATGAGACGGGGCCCAATAAACGGAGTATTGTTTTATTAATCTTCTACAGCATTCGCGCGGTCACGTGCTCTCGCGTTTCTCGTGATGAATTTTACCGAATGATGCGATGACAATTATCTTGAGTCTCATAACGCAGCTCTTGCGATAACGGAAAACACCGCGATATTTCGCGTGGCTTTTTACCTCGGGATGGAAAGACAAACCCAGGAAGCGCTCCTGTCTAATCGAATTTTCGTCTGGGCCAAAACCAATTACATTTATCGAGAAATTTATGTAGTGTCGTCTCCCTATTTTAGGACCGATGAATCCCTCACAACATCTGGTTTTTCGTATTTTTTGTTTGTTTGCAATTGCTACTCTGATTTCTCTTTATTTTATATTTTTTTAAACCATTTTTCTTTTGATTTTATAGCTAAAGATTATTTTAGCATGCATTCTCTATTTTCGATGTTTTTTGTTATGGATGTTTTTGTTTTAGAGGTAAGCATTTTTTTTTATTAGAATTCAGTGCATGAAGATAAAGAAAAAGGAGGATATATGTGTGTGTGAATATATATATATATATATATATATATATATATATATATATATATATATATATATATATATATATAAATCTGTGTGTGTGTGTGGATTTGAATATATAGGTTAATTTAAAAAATTAATTCAGCTATAAAACTAAAAACATGGTATAAGAATTTAAAAAAGAATCGAGAATTCATATATATGTTTTTCCCGAGAAATCGATTTATAATCGTGCGATTATTATGTGAATAATAAAACCCTGACAAAAGACTGACTTGTTGTATTTATTTTATAGCTAAAGATTTTTCAAATTAGCATTCCATGAATAATTATTGAAGAAAGCGGACTTGTAAATATATATATTTATGTATCTATCTATAATTAAATAATATCATGAATATTTATGTGCGGTTTTTTATATATTTAGTGCATATAAAATGACTGTCCCGAAATTAAAAATAACACGACTTTTTTACGAAATAAAAGGGAAAAAACAACAAAAATAAAAATCGAGTAATGCGGAAACACAAGAAAAAAGAGGAACAATAAATAATGAATAATTTAAAAATACGGCGTAATATTAATAATATATATATATATAATATTCAGATGTTTCATTAAACAAAAAATAAACATAAACAACGATATAATAAGTCAACGAACGAATATATCGAAAATATTAACGTATAATGAAAAAATCTCAATATTGAGGAATCATCACAGTGTAACGGGTCGAAAAATAGCTGATATTCGCGATTTTTTTTCGATGGTTAAAATACACTAATCAGTCTGATTCTTTTGTGTCAAATCAAAGCATTCGTGAAGAACAGAAAATACATTTTCAAACGTTTTTAAAACCTTTTTTGCATTTCTTTAACGGTTGAAAATGTCTTCGAAAAAAGAGTCCTCACGATGTACACGGTTGTGGCCGTAAATATTATCTGAAACAAAATAAGTAAAAAGATTATTAATCGGTATGAAAGCCGCTATCTCGCTACGAAGGTTTTTGTGCCAACATTGATCAAATGGCGATGGCTTGAAAAAAAAGTATCGAATTTAGCATATTTGTTCGACGGTTTTTTGTTAAAAAAAAAATGAAAATTATAAAAAAAGCTTGAACTGATTAAAAAAAGATAAAGAATGCATGAAAAATATTCTGTCGAAATTTAAGACGGATAGCTTGAAAACTCTTTCTCTGCGAGTGTGTAGCGTTTCGAAAAATTACACTTCGCGAAAAACGCGTTTAAAATTTCGAGTGCGGAATTTTCGCATAAATTGTCTGCTTACGATCAATCTGCGATGCCAGGTCCATGTTTGCGACCGTCTATACTATCGGGTAATGCAAAAAAAAATCGATTTTTCGAAAATTTGGTAAATATTCAGAAACGGGGCTCCTGCTAGAATCAGGCTAATTTTTGTTTTGGTTTGTTTGGGTTTGTTTCAACCCTTGAATAAAATTCACCTGTTTCTAGCAGGAGCCCCACTTCCGAATATTTACCGAAAATTTTACACTGTGATGATTCCTTAAGGATGTTGAGTCCCAAATCGCAAATGATGATAAAATTCTGAAAATTTGGTGTTTTTGTATGAAGTATTTCAGAGGTCGTGTAAAAATTTCACGACAATTAGGAAGCTCGTTATTGAACAATTAACATTCCCAAATTAAATGTTGTTTTATGGAAACTGATGTAACTTTGCAATAAGTTTTTTTTTTGACCTCTCAATTTTATAATATCTACAATATACTGAAAGCAACGGAAACAAAACGAAGTTTATTGATAAATTTTTTTTTATTTCTTTTAAAAATTGTTCTTAACAAAATGTTAATTTTTTAATAACGAGCTTCCTAATCGTCGTGAAATTTTAACACGACCTCTTAAATACTTCATACAAAAACATACCAAATTTTCCGAATTTTCTTATCATTTTTTATTTCAACCCTTAAGGAGGTTGAAGTAATGATGATAGAATTCGGAAAATTTGGTATGTTTTTACATGAAGTATTCAGGAGGTCGTGTAAAAATTTCATGACGATTAAGAAGCTATTCATTGAACAATTAACATTAACATGTTTCATAGGGACTCAACATCCTTAAGCATAACATTCCAAACGCCCACGATATATCTATCTTTCTACACACAAAAAAATACAAAATAACGCGACAACGTATCCACAAACGAGTACAAAACAAAAATAAATACCCAACCCTAAAAAAATACTGCTGATCATTAACTATTGTCCGATACAGCGTTGAAAAGTGAACAAACAAGATAAAACCGTCTCGAAAAAGTTGAAACTAGATGAACACTCAGAGTACCGGACAAACGGCACAGAGCCTGGGCGCGACAAATAATTTTTTTTTCCCCCAGACGTCGAGATTAACTGCAAGCCAGAAAGCAAAACGTTTCCCACATGTGTCAATGCCGACACTCGCGTGCATTCGTACGCTCCGCTTCCGCGTACACGAGCATCCACCGAAAAATCTTGTTAGGGGTGCAAGCCGCGCACCGGACGACCGCATGTGGTTGATTCCTGTGAGAAAAAAAAAAGAACGACGCTCGAAGAAAACTGCGAGAGATTACGCCCGGTCGAAAAACCTTCCGGGTTGGGGAGAGGGGTGCCCACTGAATCTTCAGATATTCGGATACCCCAACCATTATTCGCATACGCACATCCACCTATGTCCACTCGATTATTTATAAGCAGCGATTCTTTCGGCCCTGTCCAGCGTTACGAGACGGATCGAATTCAGATTTTGCCTCGTGTATTTTTGTTTAAAACGTTTATGAACCGTGTCCGAGGGTGATTTTCGGTTTGGCCCTCTAACTCGCCCTCTCTCTCTCCCCCCCCCCCTCTCTGTGTCGTCGTCTCATACCCCTCTCCAAGAATCGTCCGGCCGAGGATATATCGGGAAGAGTCCTTGTTGCTTATATGGGGAAGAAATTCGAGTCAGCCCTAAAAGAAGGGGCTGGTGGTCAGTGAGCCGGGTACCGGTGTATTTTATATATACCTCCCCTCGTATATATATATATATATATTCACACACACACACACACGCATATATATGTTCATAGAAAAAAATATATATATATGTATATATATATATATATATATATATATATATATATATATATATATATATATATATATATATATATATATATATATATTCTTTCTATGAACATATATATGCGTGTGTGTGTGTGTGTGTACGCTTGAAAGCTACAACGCACCCCTATATAGTAGTTTACCCAGCCGGACATGCAACAAGAGAGCGTGCGTTCCCATGCACTGAGCAGCGGCCTATCCCGCTTTCAAACACGCAAGCAAATAAATTGTTTCCGCGGGCATGGGACGGAAATCAAATTTTCGTTGGGAATAGTAGTATACATACGGCGAAGATTTTTCGAGCGGTAACAATTAATGGACAAGACACGTGTATTTACGTGCGAACGGCGATGCCACGGGCAAAAAGAAGGCAGAGAGGATAGAGGCGAGAATGCACGTTGCTAAGATTCCGGGCGAAGTCGTCAGTTTTTGTCGAAATTAAGGAAGCTTTCCAGTGTGACAGCCCGAAAAATCGCTGTTTTTCGCGATTTTTTTTTTTAAAGAAAAAATAATCTAATCGGTCCGGTTTTTTTTTTTGTATATTAATTGGGTATTGAAGAATACAAAACGATTTTTTAGAGATCGATTTATTTAGTAATTAATATCTATAAAAATGATGAAACAATTGTTGCAGAAAATGCACTTGGATGTGGTGTCCACGTTGGGGGTCACAATTTTGATCTGAAACAAAAAACACAAAAAGATTATTGATCGGTATATAATTGGCTTTCGTGCTATGGAGGCTTTTTTTTCTTTTTTTTTTTTGCAAAAATGGCGCCGGTTTGAACAAAAAGTATCGATTTTAGCATTTTTTTTGGCAGTTTTTTTTACAAAAAAATAGGAAGATGTCAAAAAAAAAAAAAGCTTCCATAGCACGATAAACAATGACGTTAAGAATATTGTGTAAAAAATTCAACTCGATAGCTTTAAAACTCTGCCCTCCAAGTTGGACACCGTTTTGAAAAATGCTGTTTCGAGAAAAACGCGTTCAAAGTTTCGCTGTAGCTGTAGCGCTCCGTTGCCTTCTTCCAAGAAATGCTGTACAGTAACCGAAATAATCTGAATTTCGGCATGAAAATTTCAGGGAATATTCGGAAGAGTGTATACTATTCGATAAAGCAAAAAAAAAAAATCGATTTTTTGAAAATTTCACACTGGAAAGCTCCCTTAAGGATGTTGAGTCCCTATGAAACATGTTAATGTTAATTGTTCAATAAATAGCTTCTTAATCGTCATGAAATTTTTACACGACCTCCTGAATACTTCATGTAAAAACACACCAAATTTTCAGAATTCTATCATCATTACTTCAACCTCCTTAAGGGTTGAAATAAAAAATGATAAGAAAATTCGGAAAATTTGGTATGTTTTTGTATGAAGTATTTAAGAGGTCGTGTTAAAATTTCACGACGATTAGGAAGCTCGTTATTAAAAAATTAACATTTTGTTAAGAACAATTTTTGAAAGAAATAAAAAGAAATTTATCAATAAACTTCGTTTTGTTTCCGTTGCTTTCAGTATATTGTCGATATTATAAAATTGAGAGGTAAAAAAAAAACTTATTGCAAAGTTACATCAGTTTCCATAAAACAACATTTAATTTGTGAATGTTTATTGTTTAATAACGAGCTTCCTAATTGTCGTGAAATTTTTACACGACCTCTGAAATACTTCATACAAAAACATACGAAATTTGCAGAATTTTATCATCATTTGCGATTTGGGACTCAACATCCTTAAAAAATAGGATTTGGGTAATTATTTGTGAAGATTATTGGAATGTAAGGATTTTCAGTGTTACTTTTAGTGGGGTAAATCGATAAGTGATGGGTTGTTTATTGAATGTGTGTGGGAAGAAATAGATGATATGTATAGTTGCTGGGATTCCGGTGGCGTTTTTTTTATGTTTATCGAGATTGGATGATAATATCTAGGTAATGGCGAAATATGTATGTGGAGGAATTATTCCAATATACGAATTTTTGTTTCAATCTCGAATGGGATACATTTGTGACTCATTATTGTTTATTATTATTATATATATATATAGTTCCTAAAATTCTAGGTAACATATTACTTATTTAAATATCTAGGGAATAACATAATACTTATATATTGATTATTCCAATATGCAAATTTTATCTGTTCTATTCTGTTTCTATTTCAGTTAGGAGAAATCAATATATGATGATTTACTTATTGAATATAAATATATCGTTATTACATATCGTAAAAAAAATTCCTTTGAAAAGTCAAAGGAATTTTTTTCAATATTCATCGCCATCAAAGAATAATATCAGCGTAGAACATAATTCCTATATTTTATTTATTGTAATATGCAATTTCAATGGTGCTTGGGGTAATATAGAGAGTAAACCTACGGAGGGCATTTTTTAAAATTATTTCTCGAGATGGAATTATATCTACGTAATAAAATAATTCATACATACTCATTCACGTACTATACGAATTTTAATTTCACTTCCTATTGGAGTACATATGTCAATGACATTTTATTTATTAAATATATATAAACATGTATGAAATAAAGAGAAAAATAAATAATAAATCAATAAACATACATATATATTCCTACAAATCCGGAGAGCACTTTATTGAATAAATATATGTACGTACAAGGTGTCCTATTATGAATGGATAATCCTGCAGCTGTCGATAAGTCAGATCATGTCCCACTATATGCTGGAATTTCAGTTTAGTAGAGTCCCACAATATTCGAGATAAAAATTATCCGCTTTTTGATTTTCGCATGCCATTTCTACAAATGATAACTTTTTTACTCGGTTTTTGCAAAATACTCTCGGATATTTATTTTATCCAGAAAAGTAATCCTTTTAAACATGTTAAGGAAACTTTATGAAAAAAAAAGATCTCAAGCACAATTTTCATACAAACCAATTCGAACATCTGACTTTGATATATATACATATATATAATAAAACACGAGTACCACATTTACTCCAGTTTCACTAATCACAAACCTCCAACAAGCGACTCCATTAACGAAGGTTTCAAGTCAAAAATTTCTTTGCTCACTCCGAATATAAAAAAAACGTCGATACGTCATTGAAAAATCGTCCCAACTCGTCCCACCAGCCAGCGATAAGTTTCGGATTTTCCGCTTGATTCCTGCGGCTTTATCACAAGCTCACCACGAAGATACATCGCATGCACCTTCGCCAGAAAATTTACGTCACGCTTTCATCCGTACATCTATACACACGTTGGTCGACTCGATTATTTTGTGATTATCACCCCCCCCCCCCCCCCCCCCGTATTTAGGGTGATGGAATTATGTGGGCACCGGAGCGGAAACGAGGGTGGCGAGGGTGCGAGAAAAGCAACATATACGTGTGTACGTGTGTGTCTATCTCGTGCTACGGGGGCGAGTAAGAAAAGCACGGATGCTTCCGGTGGCAGGTGACTCGTGGGCAGACCGTAGGTAAGGGTCCAGAGGTCAATAATGGCCATTGCTCTCTGTGGTCCATTGCTAAGTAGCATTACATACCGCTCTATGTGTAACAATATAATGTCACTTAGCACCCCGCGGTGGCTTGTAGTGGGTGCCTCGTGTTGTGACACTCCTTACGGGAACAAACGAAATGCTCGTAACTTTTCCTCCAAACGTGAGACTCGCCCTTCCCTTACGACTTTTCGGTAATTCGCTTCTCACCGAATTTTAAAAATTGCAAAGAGGGGTGGGTAATAATGCGATTCCTGTCAACGTTGAGTACTTTTTTAAGGCTTGAATCAATGTGGTTTTATTTAATTCGTTTTTTGTTATTAACTATTATTTAATATTGTCGAATTATCATTATCACATTTTTTTAAAATTACACTTGCTAATTATACTGCATAATAAATATTATTGATATTCTTTTGTTACATTTATTTATTGCAGTGTATAACAAATATTATTATAATAATTGTTGTTGGTTTCCACTTACCTTTATGTATGATAATGAACAGTAGATATTATTATTGTTATTTATTATTTTGTTTATTATGGCAAATGAAAGGTATTGTTTGTATTATTATTATTCAAGCAGTGTGGTTATTTTCATTCGTATTTTGCTATTGATTATTATTATATTTTTTTATTACGTCTACTTATCCTCGTGAATAACAAATATGATTATAATTATTTTGTTAGTTATTTTACTTACCTTTGTGTATTATAATAAAGAGTGGATATTGTTATTGTTATTTATTATTTTGTTTATTGTAGTCAATAATAAATATAGTTATCATTGTTCTACCCTTTATTAGTATTATTCTTTTCATTATTTCATTTCATTATTATTATTCAAGCAACGTGGTTTTATTTTATTCATTTTTTGCTATTCATTATCGTTTAATATTGTACAATTATTATTAGTATGTTTTTGAAATTACTTTTGTTTATTGTACTACACAATAAATATAATTGCTATTTATTTAATTACTTTTATTTATTCTAGTGAAAAAGATATATTATTATAATAATTATTGTGAATTATTGAACTTACTTTTGTTTTTTATAATAAACGAAGGATATTATTATTGTTATTTTTTTTTTGTTTATTATAGTCAATAATACATATTATTATTATCATTATTATTCGACGCTTCATTGGTATTACTCTTTTTTTATAAACATTATTATCACCATGTTTATTATTGCTCCCGGCAAAACACTTGCTCAATTTAAACTGGGAAACATTTATCTACTGAGGTGGGTCAGGCTCGATCTTCCTACAATGCGGAACAATAAACACTTATAATACTTATTGTTATTATTAAGTACCGAAGGCGTTGGAGTTATTAACAGTTGAAAAAATTAATTGGCTAAAAGTTGAAATTGGACAATTAAACGTTTGAAAAATTAATTAATAGAACGTTTAATCAATTGAACATATACACAGTTGATTAAAATTAACTGTTAACAGACTTGAAATTGTCCAAATTATTGATAGAAATGAAGTCCAAAATTGTTATCATTGAGGGAAGACACCACTGTGGTTGGCCGAAAAAGGTCGTTTCTCCGATTTTTTTTTTGTCTACTTGATCATTTATTTGGAATTTGGACCAAAGGTATGTTATTAAGTATACGTTAAACTTGTTTCCTGTAAATTGTTACGAACAAAAAAAAACAAAATTCAACGTTATTGAAATTTTTTTTAATATTATAAATTTTGAAATATTAAAAAAGCGAGCAACATTTAATATTGTAAATTTTGAAATATTAAAAAAATTTTGAAATATTAAAAAAGCGATCTAACGGACAGATCGATAACTTGATAGTGGATGGTGTGGAAAATAAAAAATGAAAAAGTTTTATAGTCTATATAAATGTAGTTCTCATTGTACGTCGCTGTTTTAGAAAAAAAAATCACAAAATTGCGAGTTTTCAGAAAAGTGAAATTTTGTCGAAATTTTTACTTACATTCGGGCGCTTGGAAATCCAAAATAATAAAATAGCTACGTACATCGATAACTGCTTCAATTACGGAAACTTTGGTTTTTTAATTGACGTTACGAGAAAATCGCGATGGAAAGTTTTAGTACACGTAAATCGTTGCGCTACCTGCTCTCACTGAACCGTCTGTAACTCGGTCAATATTCAATATTTTTACTTGAACATTTTTTTACATATTCTTGAATATGTATACTTCGAGAAAATGCAAAAAGAAAATCGACTTTTTCTACACGTCACAGTGGTGTCCCGCCTTAAGTCCGGAAGAACAATACTAATAATCCTTGTTATGAACATGATTATCATTGTCGTTATCCTTAGCTACCAGTATTTCATATCAGCACAGACACTCACATTGTTATTATTAGTATTATTTTTATTTGGTTTTAACAAAGAATATCTAAATAATAAAAATAATTTAAAAAAGGAACAACGCTATTAAAAATTCCAAAAATAATTTCAAAAAGAATTATTTAAAAAAAGCCTTTATTACCATTATTATTTTACGCACTATCATTATTATATTTTCTTTCCGATTATTATTACTCACAATCAGTACTTTCGAGCTCTTTTTTGTCCTATACCTCATATCTTTGGCGCAAAAAGAAATTATTCGGGCTGCGAATATTATATATAAGTACATGCACATTTATGTAAATATATATATCTAAATTATATATATATATATATAAAATTGGGTGCTTAAAAAAAATTAAATTTTTTTTCGCAGTACTCAACGGAATATGTTACCGCCTTATGAGAAAGTAATTCATACCAAATTTGAGAAGTCTAAACATTTTTTTAGGTAGTGCTCAAACGACTTTGAATTTTTTTTCTATCTTTCGTCAATTTTTTTCTTCGTTTGTTTTCTTACTCCAAAACAACATATTACTCCAAAAAAAACACGCATACACGTTAGACGTTTAGTGATGTAAGCACCGTGTTCTTGATCATCAAGTGGTTGGTATAATTTTCACAACCGAATTACATATATTGATTCTTAATCTGCAAATACAAATTATTTATGGTAAAAAAATTATTAAAATAAAAATTGTGTATTGTTACACAAAAAATGAAATCAAGACTTACATTGGATCACGCACTAACATTTTCTACATCGAGATGAAAAAAAAAATACTCCGATAATCATGAAAAAAAAAGTTAGAACACTAACTAAAAAATTGTTTAGAACCCTCAAATTTTGCGAAACTTTCTTTTCCTTAACATACTTCAATTTTTCGGTGAGAAAAAAAATCGACTTTTTTTTACCACCCTACTATATATATATATATATATATATATATATATAGTCCACCGTGTGCATATTATTCTGGAAGCAGCAGGCAGTCGCAGGACCCGTCGCCGAATTCTGAGCCCGCGAAGAATAATTTCACGACACCTGTATAGAAATCGACCGGTGCGCGAGAGTGAACGAAAAAGTGGGTATAGCGAACCACTTTTACCGAACGAAAATAACCGTTTGTGACCCCGCGACCCCAGGGTGGTCCCTGTCCCACTTCCGATCGCTTCTTCCGCGTACGAAATTTTGTCGTTCGATACAGTACATACGTACGAGCAAAAGTACGACGTATAATAATAAGATCGTAATTCCTTATATATATATATATATATATACATATACATATACATATATACACACATATATATATACATACATACATATATATATATATATATATATATATATATATATATATATATATATATATATATATATACATATATATATATATATATATATATGAGTATAGCGCTACTGGCCCGTACGACGAAACGAGTTGGGCAACTCGTTTCTTCGTTTCGGACATATGAACGCCACAGCTCGTTCTCTCGGGCCCGCCTTGTCTCTTGCAATTTATCCACAAGCAGGATTCTCCTTGACTTGTCCCTCTCTCTCTCTCTCTCTCTCTCTCTCTCTCTCTCTCTCTCTCTCGATCCTTTTCTTTTTCTAGTTTGACAAGCAAAATTTGAAAATCAAGTTTGACCATACGAATTTCTGTATCCCACGAGGTGAAGTTTCCGTAGCGGGACGACGTCCCGCGTCGCGACGCATCGTCCCGAGGAACTCGTTTTTCTTCCTCTTCTAGTCGCTTCTTTGGCACTGATCGCGTAGAGGTTATGTAACCGCCCAGGATGATCTATGGGCTACAGTTACGTATCTGTCTGTCAATATATATATATATATAACTGACACTGGATGTGCGGTCAAGATTCAGCTCAGGCGGCGCAAGGCCAATACTCGGAGCGGTGACCGTACAGCTGTGCACCGGCTGGCGCATCAACCGATCAGCTTAAGGGGTTACCCCCACTTGCGATTTTGAAAAAATCGACTTTTTTTATTGCATTTTTTTGAAGCATAAGTATCTGAGAATATGTCCTGAAAATTTCAAGTCGACCCGAACAAAATTGACTGAGATATGAGCGTTGAAAGAGAAGAATCCGTGAATTGAAGAACTGAAATTGAAACTTTAAACGCGTTTTTCTCACAATGGCATTTCTGAAGTCGGTGACCAAGATTACTCGAACACTAATGAACCGATCTTCTTGAAATTTTGCAGGCTTATTTAATACATAAAAATGTAGTCTTTAATCGTTCGATTTTTTTTTTTCGAATAAAAAATGGCCGTTTTATAGCCAAAAAACGACCGTTTTTTTTCGTTAAAATCGAACCATTAACTTTGACTGTCCGCCATTTTGTGAAAAATGAATATTTTTTAAAATCCTTCGATTAAAGACTAGTTTATACTTATATTTGACTAAATCCATCCGCATTTTTTTTTCAGATGATCCACTTCGCCGCAATGTTTGTCACCGCAAACCGTGTATATAAAAACATTATTTCATTGACGACCATTTGCCACTAAACAATGTAATATTTTTCAATAAAAAAATTACTGAAAGTTCTTCACGATGTGTTCTTCAAGATGGTATATAGATCGATTAAAAAAGTTTTGTAGTTTTCTTTAAAAAAATTCATGAAAAAGGCCTTTTTTGCGCTACAAGTGGGGGTAACGCCTTAAGGCCAATACTTCTGAGACCTTGGTGCGGATACTTGATTCAAATGTCCGTGCACCAGAGAATCAGAAGAATATGGGTTAGGGGCTATCCTCAGTTTCCTCGTACAAAATACGGTCACGGAGTGGTAGGAAAGGGTTCAATTGGGAGGCGTAAAAGGTAAAAACCCACATACGCTGGAAGTCACGAGGACAGGTCCACCTTTGATTTTGTTGAAACTCATATATGTCATGAAGCACTGAATATGATTAGACGCGTTTATGTTTATCGGTGGAAAAACAGTTTTAAGGGGAAGATTACCCCTCGTAGAAAGGGGTAAGGGGGAAATAACGTTTAATTTTTTATCTAAGTTTATTAATTCATTAATTTTATAAGTTTTTTTTTTATTTTCCCTGGAGAGGATTTTTCATCGCTTTGCATTAGAAGAATTTTGGTTTTTGATTCATTCAGATCGGTGGACTGCTTGGGGGTGAAACGACAAAATCATCCCGCGGCAAGCCTTTCTTTGCGGGGTGGTTTCCCCTTTTAAGCCCGTTTTTCCGCCAAAAAAAAAATAATACGTGAGAATTATTTATCGGTGCTTTGTTTGATCTAACTGGAAAGTTAGATGGCGGACTCAAAAATTACGATAATCAAATTTTCCACGCGGCGTTTTGGAGAGGACAAATTTACCTTCATTTTACCTTTTTAGACATTTTTTTTACCATTTTCTTGGGGCCCGGTATGCCTTTTTGAAAATGGCTGTTTTTCAGCTTTTTTCACGTGTAAAACCGCCCAAATAACTTCTGGCGAATTTTTCCTGTGGTTTTTCTTTCATGACAAACTTAAAGAGGATATCAAAACCTATATTTTCGTTTTTTATAAAGTTCCGTACGACTCCGGGGTTTCAGAGAAATTGTCGCCAGGCTAAAAGTTGCATAGATTCAGAGTGGGGTAACCAAGATTAATTAGAATTTTTTTTCAAAAAAATTGTTTTTACAATTTTTAGTCGGGACTCTGATGAGTGGAGGGGCTCCATTTAAAAATTATGGGGTCCAGGACAATCTATCAAGAAAGAAAATTTGTTTACTTTTTCATTTTTAATTAATTACAATTTTTTCAGAATTAAACAAAAATGATTTTAACAATTTTTTCAGAATTTTTTTAAAAATTATTCTAACAATTTTTTCAGAGTTTTTTCCAATATTATTTCAACAATTTTGTCAACTAGAACTCAGAGAATCATCCTCGGTTGAGTTGTTGTGTCTCAAGACCTATCGGATTTAAGACCAAATATTAAAAAGAAAAAACTTAACATTTTTTAACTTGTTTTTTCTTTAAACCTTTGAACGTGTTTTTCCTTTTAATATTTGGTCTAAAATTTGATAGGTCTTGAGATACAACAACTCAACCGAGGATGATTCTCCAAACTCTAATAAAAAAATTGTTAAAATAATATTGAACAAATTCTGAACAGATTGTCAAAAATTTTTTTTTCAATTCTGAAAAAATTGTAGTAAATTAAAAATGAAAAAGTAAACAAATTTTACTTCCTGATAGATTATCCTAGACCCCATAATTCTCAAATGGCGCCCCTCCACTCATCAGAGTCCCGACCAAAAATTGTAAAGAAAGATTTTCAAAAAAATTCTGAAAAAATTCTTGTTATACCCGTCTGAACCTATGCAACTTATTACCTTCTTGACATTTTCTTTGAAACTCCATAGTTATTGGACTACGCCTATTGTTCTAAAACATATCTTTTTTAGCTAAAAATGCAATACTGGGGCGAAAAAGAAACGTACGAAACTTTCTAAAAAATGAACATTTAGGTTTTGATACCCTCTTCAAGTTTGTCATGGAAAAAACGAGTGGAAAAATTCGCCAGAAGTTATGCGTGCGGTTTCAGACGTGTGAAAAAGCTGAAAATTAGCCATTTTCAAAAAGGCATACCAGGCCCAAAGAAAATTGTAAAAAAAAATCTAAAAAGGCAAAATGAAGGTAAATTCATGTCCTTCGAAACGCCGCTTGGGAAATTTGATTATCTTAATTTTTAAGTCCACTATCTAACTTTTAGTGCGACAAGAAATTTCGCCTGGGAGCACAGCACAAAATAATAGTCTTTCAATTTGCACCGCTGGAACGCAAAATTCCTCTTTATTTATTTTCGTTATCACCCAAAATATTCTACTGTAAATATATGTCGTGAAACTTAAAAAAAAATCCTAAAAAACGCATGTCCTTCACGTAATCTGAAACTGCCAAAAAATTGAATGACAAGTTAACGATTGAAAAAACATTCGCTGCTGTGCAACGATGCGAATTTCAGCATAATAAAAAGTGTTATGATTCGACAAAAAAAAGTCTCGGAGAAATTGAGCTTTATTGGTCGATTTTAAAAGTGGTGCAAGGCATTTTTGGATTTTTTGCACAATTTGGGCTAACATAATCACGTCACGAATAAATAAATAAATAAATAAGTAGATGAAAGCATAAATAAGAGAAGACATGAATGAATAAATAAATAAATACATAAATAAGTTATTAAAATATATATACTTAAGATTTTCGTTTCTATTATTCCATGTACTATTGTCGCACCCGTGAATACCCTCGCTCTCCTTGCCCTCCGGTTAATATAGTATCAAAGTACACTCGAAACGAGAAAAATGCATCGAGAGCTTTGGTACTGTGAAAATGACGGTCACCGCGCGTCGTTCACACGGGAATTTTGATTTTAATCTGCTTGCGGGTCCTTTCTCCGAGAATTCAGTGACAAATATGTACATTCGTATTCACGTATCCGTGCATATATAGTATACGTTCGCTCGGTATATACATATGTATGTATAGACGATAGGACGGAAAGGACAGTCGTAAAATATCGATGCTTGTATTCTTGGCACAATCGTTTGTAATGTATTCCCTGAGCTAGGGGATCTCCACACATATATGTATATATATATATATATATATATATATATATATATATATATATATATATATATATATATATATATAGGGGCTGTAACGAATAGGTGAACTTTAAATATAATGTGATACAGAAATACGACATCGAAATTCTTTTACATATGTATATATACATATTTAATTATTATGAGTTATAAAGTATCATAAATATAAAGAGATTATTTGACATTATTTTAATTTAGAAACAAATCAATGTATACCTATATATATATGTTTTGCGTCAATTTGATTTTTCTAAATTATATTTCATTTTAGTTGTCACTGCAGTGGCAATTGAGAAAGGAAAGTCTGAAACCGTTTGCAAATAATTGGGCAAGATAATTTTAGTTATAATTCGTACACATAATTGAATGCAGGACACCACTGTGACGAGTTATAAAATTGATTTTTTTGCATTTTCTCAAAGTGTACAACTTCGAGAAAAGGTGACAAAAAATCGAATTTAAACTAATTAAAATTGATCAAGTTACGGACGAGTTACTGAATTAATTATATATATATAAAATTTGGGCTTATAATCCCATCTTAATTCCTTTATTATTATTATTATTATTATTATTATTATTATTATTATTATTATTATTATTATTATTATTATTATTATTATTATTATTATTATTATTATTATTATTATTATTATATATTATTGATGAATTGAGATGGAATTACAAGCCCACATTTTGCTATATATATATCTATATATATATTGCAAATATTTCTAGATCGGTATAGAGAATAAAATTTAAAAAGCTAATTCGATTTTTTCTTATCTTATTAAAAAATATGGCACGTAAAAAACGCATTTCGGTATTCCCTTATATTCATTAATATATTCATAATTCCCTTATATTCATACATTTCTCATTGCTGTGTATACATATAGTTTCATTTCATTTTATTCTTTATAATTATTTCGTTATGATACATACAAATGTATATGATATATTCATACATGTAACGAATTCGTTACATATATTCACACATCAGTATAATTAATATCTCATTAACATTATGCTATATTAAATTCGTTATTAACATTATATTATGTTTAATATAATGTTTAATACAATGTAATATTATGTTTAATATAATACAATTAACATTAACATTATATTACATTAAATTCAATACCCTAATTTGAAAAAAAAACGTCCTGTTAAAAGAAAAACTAAAATAGATACAAAATTGAAAACAATGAATTCAAAAATATTCCCCGTCACAACCGAATTGCGATACACTCCCTTTATGTATATACCAACAAAGAGGAAATGGGAAAGAAGTTGCTATATTTAAATACAGTTATTTATATTATATTATAAATGCTATATTATAAATATCATATGCTATGTTATAAATAAAGCTATATTTATATTTTAAAAATGCTAAATTCCAAAATGCTATTTTCCAAAAAATAGCTTTATCATAAGAGGTAAAGGAGTTAGTACTTTTGGAAAATTTTCCAAAAATCATAATTACCATGATAATTCGAAATTCTCAGACTTTGGACCAAGGTAACCTATTCTCATTGCTGTGTATGCATACAGTTTCATTTCATTTTATTCTTTATAATTATTTCGTTATGATACATACAAATGTATCTGATATATTCAAACATGTAACGAATTTTGTAACGAATTCGTTACATATATTCATACATCAGTATAATTAATATCTCATTAACATTATGCTATACTAAATTCGTTATTAACGTTATATTATGTTTAATATAATGTTTAATATAATGTAATATCATGTTCAATATAATGTAATTAACATTAACATTATATTATATTAAATTCAATACCCCAATTGGAAAAAAAAACGTGCTGTTAAAAAAAAAAATCAAATAGATACAAAATTGAAAACAATGAATTCAAAAATATTCCCCGTCACAAACGAATTGCGATACAATCCCTTTATGTATATACCAACAAAGAGGAAATGGGAAAGAAGGGTCGTGGGGGTTTTAAGAAGTGAGCAATGCGTTACACAACGATTACCGTGCACTTATATGTATATATATATATATATATATATATGGACGAGAAAAGTTCTCGGTCCTACATGCCGATTTCTCGCAAGACCCTCCACGCGCTCTCGTGGGTCCTTGGTGTCCTTAACGCAGTCTCGTGTGCGATCCAGGGCGTACACAGCTGTCCCCCCGGGTCCTCGCCTTCTCTGTATACCGTGCGGCCTGCAGATGTCCGATCTACCAGATTGGCCCTACAGCGAGTATCTTGACCGCTCGTCCGCGCCTAACGTCATACACGTGAATTAACGTCGCACATATGAACCGCACTGTGAGAAAAAAAAAAAGCAGAATCCACCGACTGGTAGAGCTGCGGATGCACCCTTCGTATGGGGGCAAGCACCCCCCGTTACGTCCTTGTTTTCTTCGGTAACGCGGAAGAGATCCTGCGTGGTGTGTTCATATATAATATATGTACATACAGGGTGGACCATTTAACGTGACCACCCCAAATAGGGAAGTTGCCTTTAGAGCGACGAATAAAATGTCACCAGGTAATTTGATTGATTTCGAAGGGCTGATAAAGTGGTGAAATATGCATTTTTGTCGAGGTCTGATTTTTGCCGATTTTTTTATCAACAAGGGGGAAATTATTTTTTTATTCGAACACGGCCATTTTTTTGGCTGAAAAAATTACAGAGTCTTCCGGTACGTCTGACGATATCGCAAAAAAATCGCCAGAGTGGGACGGATCGAGGTTCTAGGGTAAAAAAATTAAACCACAAAAGTTAATTTTTTTATACCGGAACCTCGATCCGTGCCACTCTGGCGATTTTTTTGCGATATAGTCAGACATACTGGGAGACTGTGTAATTTTTTCAGCCATAAAAAATGGCCGTTTTTTGATAAAAAAATTATTTCACTCTTTTTTGGTGAAAAATCAGCGTTACCGGAACGTAAAAATTATTTCAAGTCGTCCGCTCGAAAGCTAACACAAAATTACAACGCTTATGTACAGACATTTTTTTCAGTTACTTCTAGTTTCCGAGATATATTCATTTGGAAAAAAACGGCATTTTCTAAAATGTTGAATTTAAGAATCTGAAAAAAATCACATAAAATGCCTTTTAGTAGTACTTTGATATAACCAATTATGGGGCGGATCTCAGATGGTCAAAAAAAGTGGCTGAATTGACGGAGAATCTCTCATATACACTACCGCCGAAAAGTCAAAAAAGTTCCGGATCAATTTTTTATGCCATTTCGCCGATAGTTGACATAAGTGAATTTAATAAACGGCATTTTTGAGCGGAAGAATGCACCTTCATTCCGTTTCATTTAATTTTACTATTTTTTCACGACTAGTACCTTTTTTCGAACACGACCATTTTTATTTATTTTTGTCCTTTTTTGGTGCTCCCCGTGTACAGACAAATATTATTTTATGCATTTATTTGACCAGAATCGCCAAGAAGGGGGGGGGCTCGAGCTTCAGTTTTGTTCTTCTTTACAGCTTCGTACAATTTATTTCTCTAAAGATATATTGATAAAAAAAAGAGAGTTTTAAAAATAACGTGTAACGCGAGAAGGACAAGGATTGAAGGAAAACCTCAAGATAGTAAAAATTTAAATCGGCTTTCGTTGAGTAGGCGAGAATTTTTTCAGATTTTATGCTCGAAATTTTGTTTACCAATTTTCTGTAACAAATCAGATGATTTCATTAACGTAACTCGACAACTAAGGGGTTTGGGGTATAATTTCAAGAGAGAAAAAGATTGTATTTTTATATTTTCAACACAATTGCAAGTTGCGAGATTATTTGTTGGGAATTTAGAAAAAAGGTTTGTTTTCAAGCATGCATTGAACTTATTTCGTGTAAATTTTTATGAAACAAAGTAAAGAATTAACAACCTTGTCAAGGTATATAGTAATAGAACCTCTGTATAGATAATTTCTCTGTATAGCAACTTCACGATGGTTGGTCTGGAAAATATAAATAAAGAAGTTTAATAATCTATATAAATTTAGTTCTTGTTTTACGTAGCCGTTTTTCGCAGGCAAAAACAAATTTTCAAAATAGCAGGTGTCCAAGATAAAAGTGCAATTTCGGCGGAAATTTTACTTTAATTCGGGGGCTTCAAAAATACTAAATTTACTGCACTTAAGGAAATTCCGATTTATGAAATTGAAAATCGGACAATTACATGAACTTGAATTTTTTTCAAATATTCTTGAATAAAAATACTTTGAGAAAATGCGAATAAAAATCGATCTTTTTTCACCCGTACCAATGATGTCCCGTCTCGAATGGGAACTTTGACATTTTTTTTTCTCGATGATGAAAACAGACCAAAAAAGTGTCACATGGCCTTACAATCGTCGCCCTGCACATTTGCCAATCCATCTGGAGGACATTCAAAATATTGTCCCCGACATATATACATTCACAAAGGGGTACGCTGCCAAAGAGCCAAAGGAATAATGACAGATAGTACGGTGACCGGAAATCGGCGTAATTCTCAATTGGCCAACGAACGATTGCCCGAGGGATCGAGCCCACATTTCCAACGGGCTAGGGCGAGGCTCACACACCTACCCACACATCTATTAATCGATACCTGATTATCGGCTCTCTTCCTCTCATACCGTTCCTCCCGCTTTTACATCAGGCTTCGAGATCGATTTTCCTCGGTGCACGCCGACAGTCAAGGACGAGAGAAAAAAAAAAAGAATGAAAAAAGGAAGAACTTGTATTCCCGTTGGCTTTCCATGGCAAGAGTTTAGAAAACGCTGCGGGGTGCATCGCACACCCGAGGGTTAAATCTCACACATACATATTATATATATATATATATATATATATATATATATATTTATATATATATATATATATATATATATATAAAATAATACTAGAGTATAATATACATCGTCTCCCGGAGGCTCTCGATCGTTCCGACAAGGCCTGCGGGTCACAGAGGTCCTTCGAAGCGTGCAGTTCTTGCTGGGTGCATAGCCCAGCTCTTCGAGCTCCAATAATGCACAGTGCCTTAAGCACAACAGTTATATATATATACACATATAGGAACAGGACATTTTGAACCCGTTATATCCATGTAATGTTGGCTACCAGTACATCTGTACTTTTTGAGGACGGTCCTCGAAATAGACTATCTTCAAAATCACTTTTCCCCATATATATATATATATATATATATATATATATATATATATATATATATATATATATATATATATATATATATAGGAACAGGACATTTTGAACCCGTTATATCCATGTAATGTTGGCTACCAGTACATCTGTCCTTTTTGAGGACGGTCCTCGAAATCGACTATCTTCAAAATCACCTTTCCCCATATAAATTTATATATATATATATATATGCATGCATACATACACATATATATGTATTTATTCGCAAAGCTTACGGCCCCTTTCGTTTCCATTCTTCTAAATGTGCATTATCCAATTTAGTCCGATTACACGGATCTCCGAAACCATGACGATTCGCGCGCTTCGGCGAGTCCACACCTATAAGCACCTTCGATATTATATATATATATATATATTCCAAGAGAGTCAATATATATATATATATATATATATATATATATATATATCCCAAGAGTCCCAAATCGCCACCATAAACTGACCCAAAACGTCGTCATAAAACAAATGGTCATAGGACAATAAAATTCCAGTTCAATGGAGCATGGTGGCATCGGGTTGCGAGAGGAGTGGAGTTCAGACGGCTACGAGTATATCAATAAACGTATCGGTTCAAATGTGACGCGGTATATTTTTGATGAATCTTCGGGAACGGTAACTTTCAGCCCTTTGAGCGAGAGATGGAGGGGGGTGAGTGAGCTGTGATTATAATTACGCGTTATCGCGAGTGGCCCGTTCGAGACGAGCTGAGAAACCCAAAGGACCTCGTGACTAAGGGATATCCATCTCGGCGGCCCTAACGATTCCCTCGGTGCAGGCAATTCATCATGGGGTACATGCGCACGAAGACCGCACTATTGGTACGTGCGACTCTCTATAACCAAAATCGAAAGACATATATATATACAGGGTGTTAGGAAGGTCAATGCAAACCTTGAAGGGGTGACAGGCCACCTCGCTAGGAATATATCTAACCTAGGTGACCGTTGGCCAAAGTCTGAGGATTTCGAGTTATCGTGGTAGGTATGATTGTTGGAAAATTTTCGAAAATTAGGCACTCGTTCATTATGTTCGAACGGATAATAATTGGTAACTAAAAACTTATTTGCGGCTTGAATTAATGTGCATTCAATCGACAAAGCACAATACAATCATCTGTATCCACACAACTAACTAAATGGGACGTGTTGAATAATTTAAAACTTGTCAAAAAAAAATGGTATTTTTAAAATGCTATGTTTTAAATGCTATATTTAAATGTAGTTTTATTTATATTATATTATAAATGCTATATTATAAATATCATATGCTATGTTATAAATAAAGCTATATTATAAATGCTATATTTATATTTGAAATATGCTGTATTATAAATGCTTTATTTATATTTTTTAAATGCTAAATTCTAAAATGCTTTTTAAAAAAAAATAGCATTATCATAAGAGGTAAAGGAGTTAGTACTTTTGGAAAATTTTTCCAAAAATCATAATTACCATGATAATTCGAAATTCTCAGACTTTGGACTAAGGTAACCTAGGTTAGATATGTTCCTAACGAGGTGACCTATACCCCCCTTAAGACTTTGCATCGATCTTCCTAACACCCTGTATATATATGTATGAGGTATTCCAAGTGTTTTCGAACGGCCCAAAAGGCAGACCTTCATCAATCTTTTTACGTAGGTGGCATTTTTTCAGATTTTTATCGCCGCACGAAAAACTGTACTCTACAAAAAAGAAGCCTTTTTCTATGAACTGCTTTGAAAAAAAAAAATCAAAACTTTCTAAGTACTACAACCCTAAAAAAAAGAAAAATCTTTCATTTTTTAATTTTTCAACCCCAATGACTAGGTTGATCCTGCTGAAATTTACACTGAATTTTCTTTTATTAGTGTAAAACAACATGTGTAAGTTTCATTCTCGGCTGGGCTTGCGTTCAGTTAATATCGTCGTCTTAAACCTAATGGAAAATTGTTTTTGTTGAATAACTCGGCAATTTACAATTTTGATGTAAACATGGTAATGACTAAATTTGTAGGAAATCGAGTGCTTTACAACTTTGGTCATTACAGTTTTTTCCCTACCGTCGATATTTTTCGAATTAAACCTGAACGAAGCGGCCATTGCTTTATCTCGTTTATTTTTATATTTAGGGCATAAACGAATATAAACGAACTTGTAGAGAATGAAATTTTGGACAATTTTTACCATCTTTTTTCCCTAGAATTAATTTTTAAGATCGCACCAAGTTAGCCGAGTTGGCCGAGTTAGCGAACCGATAAATATCTGAAAAAAATGCCACGTACTCAAAATATATGGTACAAAAACATCACCAACTTTGAAAAAGATTGAAGTATGTCAGGCTTTTAGGCCGTTCGAAAACACTTGGAATACCTCATATACATATATGTATGTACGTATAGGCGTCGTAATACCCCCATGCTCTATGGTGTTATCGCAAGGAATTCTTAATTCTATAGGGAATAGAGAGGAGAATATTCGTGACTCGAGCTGATTATCTGTGAAAGAATCCTCGAACACACACCATTCAATTGGTATTATTCTCCCATTTTCAGCAATGTGATCGAAAAGGCTTGTGACAAAAATTACGGGGTCACTAACTATGATTTAGGTGACCGCTCATGATTCGCTCAGGGTGGTGGAAGAAAGGATAATTTAATCATCGCTCCTGTTCATTTTGATATATATATATAAATTAACCCTTCGACTGCCCACTGACTCGTTTCGACCCCATTTTCTTCTTCGTGCAAGTACGTCTTTTACAACGCATCTCCCACGTTGAACAAATATTTGGGCAATTTTTGTTTTTCTTGAAAATTACATTTTGGGCCTTTGAATAAGGATCATTGACTACGAAAAACGTCTACAAAAAAATTGCATATTTACCGAAATATAATGATCTGAATACGGCTGGGGTCCGATGGACCCCACATGCAGTCAGAGGTTCGTGGCGGAAGTGTGTAGTCGAAGGGTTAAATGAAAATGATATTACCTTTATGAAAAATTTAAAAAAAAAAAATTTAATAGAAAATTATAATAAATCGTTATAATTCTTCCATCTATAGTTTGTAATTAAATGGAAATATAACTTTTATGGTGAATGAGAAGATGATTTTTTTTATCTTTCCGATCACATTTATATATGAAAATTTAATTAAAATTACTATATTTGATTTTAAAAATCGATAAAAAATGAAGATCTATATTTTAATTGAATTATAAATGATAAATTTAAAAAGATATTAAATCATTATAATTTTTTTATCCATAATTTAAAATTTAATTAAAATGTACCCTTTATGGTGACCAAAAGATAATTTTTTAATCGCTCCTGTTCACATTTGGATATACAAATCGAATAAACATTACTCCATTGTTATGGAAAATGAATTTAAAAATGAAACGTTATATTTTAATTGAATTAAAAGTTAAAAATAATACTTAAATAAATTCAATATTAAAAGATCATAATGATTCATTACAATTTTACATTTATATACATATATATATATATGAAATACAACTGCATATTTATATCAAATTGTAATAAATAATTATAACTTGTTGATTTTTAATTTAATTAAAATATAACTTTTTATTAATAATTTATTTTTCCATTATAACATAATAATTTTAGTTTAGATCATACGTGAACACAAGCTATTAAAAAATTATCTTTTCATTCGCCATCCTAAGAACATTGAGCGGTCACCCAAATTATAATACCTTACAATACCTTATAATTGTCCTCATCGCGTTGCGGTGACTCTTGATACCGAACGCTGCGGTCTCTTCTCGTCTTGCGTGACCAAAGAGAGCGGAAAATAAAACATTTTTGGCGTTCGTTCTACTACGGCAATGTGCCCACGCCGATGCGTTAAGGACTTTAATGTCAGAGTTCGTGACGAGTCGATAGGTCGACGGAGTTGGCTGTGACAGTAGCGCGAGATATTTTTCGCAAGCTCCCGGTCCTTTACCTTCCCTGCCCCCCCCCCCCCCCGCCCCCACCAAACCACCCTTGGCTCTCTTCGGCTGTCACTCTCGATCGGTACGTCACTTGATCGAATTTGTTCGTTGTGTGTTGGCCAAAATCCAAGGCTCGTTACTGTAGGCCGAACAGCGGCGAATGACCTGCAATGAGCATGCGGTTGATGCGTCGACACGATTTTCGCGATTATTTTTATCCTCGCACATCCGCATTGACCCTTGAAGTGCCGCGCGATTTTTGCTCTCTTCTCCTGTTTCCTCTTCCTTCTTCTCCTCGTGTCTGTTCGGCTATGCATCTCTGTCCAACTTTGTATCTATGTGATTATCTAGCTACCTATCTAAATCTATCCATCTGCTTATCTAGTTATCTATGTATCTATGTATCTACATCTGTCTTCCTATCTACCTATCGACTTAATTACTTATCTAGCTGCTTATATACTTATCTACCTACTCATCGACTTATCTACCTTCTTATATACTTATCTACCTACTTATCTACTTATCTAGCTTCTTATATACTCATCTACCTACTTCCTTACTTATCTATCTACTTATCTATCGTCTATTATCTACCTCTATTATCTATTATCTACCTATATACTTATCAAAGTATCTATCCATCTCCGACCCATCTGTGCTTCTATTTATCTATTTATCTATTTCTTATTTATCTATTTATCTATCTATCTATTTCTTATTTATCTATTTATCTATCTATTTATCTATCTCTCTATTTATCTATCTATTTATCTATCTACTTATCTATCTATCTATTCATCTATCTATTTATCTATCCATCTATTTATCTATTTATCTATCTGTCTAATTATCTATACATCTACGTATCTATTAATATATGTCTACCTACTCTTCCTTTCGACCTCCGCCCCCTTCTTCAAGACATTTTTTCGAATCCACGAATAAACATAGTTACGAAGAAAATGTCTATCCATCTACTATCTCTCTACCTTTATATTTATCTATGTATTCATTTACCTAGCTGCGTATCCATATATGTATCTCTTCGTCTATCTACTTATATATCTATCTATTAATCTATATACTTATCTATCTGCCTATCCATGAATCTATCTATCTATTTATTTATCTATCTACATATCTATCTACTTATCTATCTATTAATCTATATACCTATCTATCTCCTTATCTATGCATCTATCGATCTATCTACCTATCTATCTGCTTATCTATGCATCTATCTATCTATCTACCTATCTATCTATGTATCTACCGACCTATCTATTTCTTCATCTCATTACCTACTTTCCCACTCACCCTTCGTCACGACTTCCATCTTTCTCCTCGAGGCATTTTTTTCGGACACGAATAAAGACGGTTACGAATAAAATGTTCCGAAATTACGGCACCGCGATGGGCAACATATATATATATATATACATATATATATCAATCCCTGATCGTACGCGAGGGGGCCGAGATTACTGGACGACGAGACGCAATTGCCGGCCTCGCAACCCCTCGCGACCATATATATATATATATATATATATATATATATATATATATATATATGTATATATATATATATATATATATACATATATACATATATATATACATATATACATATATACATATATATACATATGCATATACATATATATATATATATATATATATATAGTCTCGTTTCTCTGTCTCAGCCTCCATGAGACAGACGCGCGCGTGGATCCTATGGTTATAATTCCTTGCGACCCGGGCGCGCTGCGCTTCGCGCTAGCCCAATATGTACAAGCGGTATACCATATAACCTCGCAGAGCTGTAACTCTGCGACTGTGAGTACGGGGGTGAGAGCGTGGAGTCGCAAGGGCAGGGTTGAAACGCCCCGACAATGCTCTAATCAAATGTCATGAATCAGCGACGGTATTATGCGCATCTGCGGTATGAATTTGTAAATATGCCCTCGAGCAAGTGCACTATATATATATATATATATATATATATATATATATATATATATATATATATGTGAAAACCATGGAACGACGCCCTTTTCCCGCTTTCCCTTTTCCATTGTGTATATCAGAATCTAAAAAAAAAATTTTTTTTTTAATTTTCGAAAAGTTTTTTCGCGTGACGTCAATACGATAAGAGAAAATGTCCAATAAAAGCCCAACTAATGATCCGCACAGTAAAAGGTATGTCTTACACTGTTGCACTCGAGGAAGCTCGATAATTTTTTTCATGAAAAAAATTATCTCACAGTCATCTAGAAGGTGAATTTGCAGAAAAAAAACTATATGAATTATCGCATACGTAGGAAAAAAAAAATATCAATATATATCAATATTCTGGAGCAGTGAATACATAAGCGAATAAATGAACAATTTGTAATAAATATGAATAAATAAAAAATGAAAATAAAACGAGAATAGTTGAATTCGGAAATATTTGGGCCTTCGATGAAATACACTCGAAAGCCGAAGCTGTCCTCATGCGTGAATTTATCTATGCGTGCAAGCGCATCGGTACATCTATGCACGTACGAAGTGTACAAAGAACGGCATGGGGATGCCTCCGAATACGTGCACATTCGGGACAAAGTAGCCACGCCAGAGCGGCGAAGCTTTTCGCGTGCTGAAACTGACGTCTGTGACTTTTTCCAGTCGCGAATTCGCCGTTATGAAGAAGAAAAAAGTATGCATAAAAAAATGAACAAAAAAGAGCACACACACCCATGGCGTGTTTCCCGTACTTTTCCGAATGGTAACCGGGTATGAAGTATAGTTTGCACGACCACACGTAATCTCTCGGCGTACCAGAGAAAATACGACGCGATGCGGGAGTTGCCCAGCTACGCTTCTCGCGTACGAGCATCCACACACACGTACACGCGCGCGCGTGTGTGCGGGGCCTAGCTACCAGAATGAGAGAGATCGTTCGCGGGTGGTTCGCAAACTTTTAACTCCGGCTATATGCAGCTTCTGTTGCACGTCTCGCGCTTCTCTCCATACAACATATTTTTTTTATTCCTTAACCACCCTCCCGTTGCCCTCGCCCCGTAAGCATTAGTCCGTTCGTTTTAACCGTCCGGAAAGAGTTATTCGGCCCTCTCTCTCTCTCTTTCTCGCTCTCTGTCTTTCGCTCTTTTTCAGCTCTGAACGTGCACGTGTGTATGTCAAATACCTGTGTACATACACTTAATGTCAATATATATTTATATATACATGTATATGTGTATATATATATATATATATATATATATATATATATATATATATATATACATATATGTATGCATATATATATATACATATATATGTGTATATATATATATATATATGTATATATGCAAGTTGAAAACCATCTGCTTTTGGTTTTTCGCATGCCACTTCTACAAACCATTACTTTTCTTGCCCCGTTAAAAAAAAAATACTCTTGGTCATTTGTTTTATCTTAGAAAAATCTTCTTTTTAACTTTAAGGATGTTGAGTCCCAAATCGCAAATGATGACAAAATTCTGAAAATTTGGTATGTTTTTGTATGAAGTATTTCAGAGGTCGTGTAAAAATTTCACGACAATTAGGAAGCTCGTTATTGAACAATCAACATTCACAAATTAAATGCTGTTTTATGGAAACTGATGTTACTTTGCAATAAGTTTTTTTTTTGACCTCTCAATTTTATAATATCTACAATATACTGAAAGCAACGGAAACAAAACGAAGTTTATTGATAAATTTTTTTTTATTTCTTTTAAAAATTGTTCTTAACAAAATGTTAATTTTTTAATAACGAGCTTCCTAATCGTCGTGAAATTTTAACACGACCTCTTAAATACTTCATACAAAAACATACCAAATTTTCCGAATTTTCTTATCATTTTTTATTTCAACCCTTAAGGAGGTTGAAGTAATGATGATAGAATTTTGAAAATTTGGTATGTTTCTACATGAAGTATTCAGGAGGTCGTGTAAAAATTTCATGACGATTAAGAAGCTATTTATTGAACAATTAACATTAACATGTTTCATAGGGACTCAACATCCTTAAATGTTAAGGAAACTTTATGAAATAAGATCTTATGCGCAATTTTAACGTTGGAATTGGCACATACCGTTTCCAATTACTTTAAACAGTTGACTAGTTATTGTCGATTCATACCATTTGGAGAAATAGCATGCGACAAACTAAAATCAGATAATTTTTTTTAAATAACATACAACTTATATATATATATATATATATATATATAATTATATAATAAAATTTTAAAAAATAAAATAAAATAAAATAATAATTATAAACAAGTTATATATACATAATTCATGTATATTTATAATTCAATGGAAAATGAAACAAAGTAAAACAAAATGCAGCAAAAACAGAAACAATTATAATTTTTGTTTTTGTTTTGTTTGTTTGTTTGTTTTGAAACATACAGAAGATGAGCGTGTATTAGCAGTATTGCAACACCACATTGAAGATATAAACGAATTTGTGAGTGATATATTGAATTCACAAAAACAACCACGCGATGACTACCGTGAGTTGCTTTTCTTATGTCTTATTTTCATCGGTAAATGTCCTCAAGAACAAGTCAAATTTTACCAGCCAGGAGCTTTTTCTCGCGTTCGTTGGATGGGAAGAGCAATCTATTGTGTACATTTTTTTAAATTCCGGAACGTATTTAATTCGAGTAAGTTAGAAAAAAAATCATTAACTGAGATTTGCATTTTTATCATTCTTATTTACGTTGAAGAGTGGTTTATGGCTCCACTTGTTACTGCTGCTCCTCATCGCGATTTAATTTTTTTCAAACAATTGTATTCATATAATTCTATTGATTCAGTTGTGTCTAAGACTGCATTGAACAAATTTTCGAACCATCTTTGGTACTTGAACCCCAAAAATGCTGCAATGGCTTTTTTTGACGAGAGTGTGTCTGCAAATATAACGAAAAAAATTGTCGAGAATATAAAAAATGCAGAAGATCAAGATGAAGAAATCTTGGAACTTTCTAAACGTTTTAGTATCCACGAGATGAATTGTTCTTCTTTGATCGATGAGGACATTGATTTTTTCGTCAGTTCCAAATAGATGGCTTTTTTCGAAAGATTTGAAATTAACTCCTCATTTTTTTATGTCGATGTGAGCGAGGGGATTTTTAATGAAAATTATTTACACGGCTTAAAAATAGTTAAAGGAATTAAAGTGGTTAACGATGTTGCAGAAAGAGGAGTGAAACTTATTACAGAGTGCAATGATCGTCTCACTTATGATGACGATCAAAAACAATTCATTGTACATATAATTGAAGAATACAAAAAAATACCCTGATATCAAAAAAGCAGCTTTCCTCCAACCGATATAATTCGTTATTGTAACTTGATTTTAAAAATGAATACCATCGTTTATCATAATTTATAATAAAATTGATAAAATTGAAATATTGTTTACATTTAATTAGTGAGTGCGCTACGTATTTCTTCATAATCTTATATACATACCAAAAATAAATTGCAGTTTTTCGACGTCAAACTCCTGTTTTGACCATAATGATCGATTTTTGGAATAAATGACGACAGTTTTTTGCTAATTACCCGATAAATATTGGATTCACAAAAATTGTACAAGATACCGTTTTTGTAGAGCATTACATTTTCTACAAAAACGTCTTATAACATTTTTTTAACATGTGTAGTTTTGAAATAATAAACAATTTTCTGAACGAAATTTTAAATGTAAGCATTTTTTCATATAAAAATCCGACAACTCGGTGGGGTGGGTTAGAATTATTGGACAAACTTCCGTTTGCGGCCAATTTTTTTGTCTATATATGTTAATTACTTATGAGGAACAATACCAGAGAATTTACAACATCACCAAATTAAGAACCACCCTAATATATATATATATATATATACGTATCGAAACGGGATTAATATCTTGTGTGTTTATCCGTTGCAAACACTTTATACGCACACGTGGATGTTTGGCGATAAAATCAGATCGGGGGACTGAAAAGAGAAGAAAAAAAGCGCGTCCGATAATTACCACGAACATGAGTGCGTTATAATTTTTCGTTCCACTGTACGAGCGGAGGCGTTCTAAACGACGAAAAGAGCACCCCCGAATTGACCCCAACCCACTGATAACCCCGAAAGTCAAGGACACTCCGATTGTAAGACGCGTCGTGAGAGTCTTCTCGTATATATAAACATATGTACAAGTAAGCGATAAGGAGCTCCGATAAGACGTATCAGCGCCGCGTATATTGGGCTTCCTCGTGTCAACTATTGTAATATTGGGATATTTTATATTCTCGCATATATATATATATATATATATATATTGGGCGGTTGATTTTGTGGCCGCGCAATTCTTAACAGTTCATACTCAATCGGCAAGCTGACGAAAAGTTTCGAGTTGGTATAATCAGCGCTCACTATCAGCTCGTTCGCTCTCTCTCTCTCCCCCCATTCAATTTGGCCCACCCGTTACTCTATACACACCCGCTTTGTGGTTGCATGCTCCTTTGATCTACCCCATAATTAATCCACCGAGGTAACCGGAGACGCGTATGGCCGTACGGGGAATCGACGGTGAGCCACGGGCTCGTTATATCTATACATCTATGCATCTTTGCTTCGGCATAGCGTACATCTTTAT
>OX632363.1:39127748-39132748 GCA_951751655.1 Ophion costatus
CGAGATGCGACTAAATTCTTGGTTTCTAAAAAAAAAACAAAAAAAAAGTCGCGACGAGCACATCTGATCGAATAAAAAAACGGATTTATGGCCATAGAAATGGGGAAAAAAATGTTCTCGTGTAAAAAAATATGTATATTGGCGAAAGGATAAAACCAAATCTAAAACAAATCCCAACAAAAGAGATCGCTAATTTTTGTTCGTTAAATCGGATTCATGGCAATCGGAAAATGACAAAAAATATTCTCGTGTAAAAAGAAGATTCTCAAAAACGTAAAATCAAATGTATGCAAATGCAGACAAAATAGATCACTAATTTGTGTTTGTTGAATCGGATTTATGGTAATAGAAATATGAAGAAAAAAAATCACGTGTAAATAAAAAATATACTCGTTAACATCTAAACATCTAAATCTAAACAAATCCGAAACAAAATGGTCACTAATTTTTAGTTTTTAAATCGGATTTATGGCAATAGAAACATGAAAAAAAATTCTCAAAAACATATAAACAAATCTAAACAAACCCGAAGAAAAAAGGTAACAAATTTTTACTTTTCTATACATTGTGTGTATTTATATATAAAATCTTGTCATTCGGAGATGCGACTCAATTTTCAGTTTCTTTGAATAAATAAAAATTGCGACCAGCACATTCGGTCGCAAAAAAACATCGGATTTATGGCAATAAAAATCAAAATAAAAAAGATTCTCCAGAACATAAAACCAAAGCTAAACCATATTTGTGGATTTTTACAATATATTTTCTTGTTCTTCAGAGATGCAACTTAATTCTTCGTTTTTTTAAGAACGACAAGATATTGCGACGAGCACATGCGATCGAATAAAAAATCGGATTTATGGCAATGAAGATATAAATAAAAAATATGCTCAAGAACATCAATAAAATTCGAATAATCCCGAACAAAACAATTATTAACTTTTACTTTTCTATATGTTGTGTGGATATATATATATATTTTTTTTTTCAATTTATATATATATAAATTCTCGTCCTCCTAGAGACGAGAGCAAATTCTTCGTTTTTGAAAAAAAATACAATTGCGACCAGCCCATCCGATCGAAGAAAAAATCGAATTTACAGTAATAAAAATAAAAATAAAAATAAAATATGTGTGTATATATATATATATATTTGTGTATGTATGTATCACTTGCACGTGTTCCACATCTCAGTCTTTCGGCTTATCATCGGGCAGCCATAAATTTGAAAATCTACATTTCCGTTTCTTCCACGATTATGTGTATTCGGTCCGAGCTGTTGCCCCAAGAAAAGAAGAAACATCTGCTCTAGACATTGGCGCGCCGGTGTCCCTCCTCGTTCTCCTCTGCAACGTGTACATTCGTTTCGGAATCTTCCAGTACAGGGCTGGCGAGCGAACGAAAAATCTTTGCCTCGCCTCCCTACTGATCCAGATTATTCGTTGCTTCCATTAGTTTCGAGGTTGAATCACGGACGACATGATAATTCGAATGCATTATCTGTCGACGATAACATTTCATTTAATAATGAGTTGAAAAATAATAATAATTTTATCATTCAGTAATGATGGAAAATTATCCAGTAATGAATGCATTATTTGATAATCAATATGATAATAAGAGCAGAAACAGTAATAATAATAAAAACTCAAAATAACAATAGCTTTAATGATTTTCAATAATAATCATGATGACAGTAAGAATAATAATAGTAGTAATATTCATAACTAAAATGATAATGGTAATAATAATAACAATTATAATAATGTTCTTTAGTAGTAATTAATGTATAATAATGAAGACGAAAGATTCTTGACTCAATAATAATCAATATAATAATAACGACCATGACAAATTTATTTCTGCAAATTCATCGTCCAATAATATATTTTAAGATTAACGCGAGTTAATTTTCAACTTTCTAGAAAATGTTTCACATACTCAATGTTTTTCTCTCCTTCATTATCTATCATCTCGTGATAGAGAATTAAAAATTTGTTATTTGCGATCGATAAATATAAAAAGATCCTTAAAAAATATATATGTATGAATAGTTTTTCAATGTTAGACCATTTTCAATATGTTTTTTAATTATCTTTTATATATTTAATGTTTTCAAAAAGTTTAAAAAGTTTTTAAAAAATTTTATATTATCTCCATTTTTTAAATATATAGATAAAAAAAATTAATTTATACATGTGAATATATATGTATATATATATATAATATAAATAAATAAAATAAATATATAAATAAATATATAATATATATATATATAATATAAATATAAAAAAACATATTGAAAATGGTCTAACATTGAAAATATATATATTCACATGTATAAATTAATTTTTTATCTATATATTTAAAAAATGGAGGTAATATAACATTTTTTTTTAACTTTTCAATGTCAGACGATTTTCAATATGTTTTTAAGGATCTTTTTTAAATTTAGGAACATTCTTGAAAGAATATGTAAATTCCTATATATATATGTATATATATACATACATACATATACATATATATATATATATATATGAATTTACATATTCTCTCAAAAATGCTCCTAAATTGAAAAAAAAATCCGTTGTTCCAAATCGGGCGGTGCAGGCGTATTAGTACGTGCAATAGCATGTAGACCATGTTATTCTCGCGCAGTTTTCACGTCCTGCAGCTTCGGGGGCTCGAAACAAGGGAAACGAGAGCGCGTTAAGCCTCCGCATCTCGAGGCTCGTAACAAGTCGAGAGTGTTAGATATCCAAGGGACTGCGAAGCGTTCGCCATGGTACGTTTTCCCTCCTATATATATACACACATATATCGGGCCGCGGTCACCAGACAACCCAAAACAGGGAACTATAAATTTTCCATTATCTTCTCAGCCGGGTTAAACGCATTAAAGCGTCTTGAGATAGGGATGCACGACAGACCGAAAGGGGGAGGGTCGTACCGCGGTCCGTTTGTTGCCCTGTTCCTGCACTTTCTCACTTCTATGATACGCGGACTGCTAAGTCTCGTGTATTATCCTACAAAGTCTACCCAGCACTATCCGTTCGTACATGTACACCCATCCGAGTAGTGGCACAGACCAACGGTCATCCACTCCTGACGCGCTATTTTCTCAATTATTCCGGACTTTTGCTATCCTAGGCATCTCTTTATATAAAAATAAGAATGACCATTTTTAAAAAGTTATAATAAGATATATTTAAACAATTAATAATAATTATTACATATACATATATATATATGTATGTATGTATGTGTGTGTGTGTGTGTGTGTGTGTGTGTGTGTGTGTGTGTGTGTGTGTGTAATTATTGTTATAATATTATACCAAATATAATGGTAATAATCATTATTATTATGATGTATAAAATAATAATGTAATAATAATAATAATAATAGTGGTAACTTTTGAAAGGAAAAAGTAGTACTTAATAGGACTACTTTGGCTAGAATTGGCCTATTAAGTACTACTTTTTTAAATGATTATGAAAGCTGAGAGTCTGGCGCATTCTTGAGGCCTAATTCGGAACCATGAAGTCACCTGTTTAGATTTTTAATTTAATGTTGAAAATTTAAGTCATAATTTACCGAACGTAAATTGTTCACTTTAGACCAACATTTTCATAACTTTCATCACAGTTACGAAGCTGATTGTTTTATGCATAAAAGTACTACGCATGAAGATTCAGTTGCAACAATCTCGACAGTCTTGTACTTTTTTTCAGATTTTTTTTTAATTGGTCATGTCGAAAATGATCGAAAATTCTAACCACCCTGAATACTTTTAGATAATTGAAACCCCACTCCGAAATTTCAAATAGTTTTCCTTGAAAAAAATGCACAAAAATGACCTTTTTTCCGGCTCCTAGGTGTATATCTGCCCTTAAGGATGTTGAGTCCCAAATCACAAATGATGATAGAATTCTGAAAATTTGGTATGTTTTTACATGAAGTATTCAGGAGGTCGTGTAAAAATTTCATGAAGATTAAGAAGGTATTTATTGAACAATTAACATTAACATGTTTCATAGGGACTCAACATCCTTAAGGGGTTACCCCCAATTGCGATTTTGAAAAAATCGATTTTTTTATTGCATTTATTTGAAGTATAAGTATCTGAGAGTATGTCTTGAAAATTTCAAGTCGATCCGAACAAAATTGACTGAGATATGAGCGTTGAAAGAGAAGAATCCGTGAATTGAAGAACTGAAATTGAAACTTTAAACGCGTTTTTCTCAAAATGGCATTTCTGAAGTCGGTGACCAAGATTACTCGAACACTAATGAACCGATCTTCTTGAAATTTTGCAGGCTTATTTAATACATAAAAATGTAGTCTTTAATCGTTCGATTTTTTTTTTTTCGAAAAAAAATGGCCGTTTTATAGCCAAAAAACGGCCGTTTTTTTTCGTTAAAATCGAACCATTAACTTTGACTGTCCGCCATTTTGTGAAAAATGAATATTTTTTAAAATCCTTCGATTAAAGACTAGTTTAAACTTATATTTGACTAAATCCATCCGCATTTTTTTTTCAGATGATCCACTTCGCCGCAATGTTGGTCACCGCAAACCGTGTATATAAAAACATTATTTCATTGACGGCCATTTGCCACTAAACAATGTAATATTTTTCAATAAAAAAATTACTGAAAGTTCTTCAAGATGTGTTCTTTAAGATGGTATATTGATCGATTAAAAAGGTTTTGTAGTTTTCTTTAAAAAAATTCATGAAAAAGGCCTTTTTTTGCGCTACAAGTGGGGGTAACGCCGTAAAACGTCATTCTCCTATCTCTCTCTCCTACACTCTCTCTCTCTCTCTCTCTCTCCCTCTCTCTCTCTCTCTCTTTCCGTTTCTCAAGGCGCTGATCAAAGTTTGATGGCCCGATTTTTTCTTTCCGGAGCTCGCGACCATGTTCCGGGGGTTGGAACTCTCTCGGTAGGTGAAGGCGGTCGCCCGAGGGTGGAAATAATGCGAGCGACAGACGGTG